>MDJU01000708.1:0-16304 GCA_001721665.1 Trichoderma pleuroti
CCCCTCCTCCTCCTCCTCCTCCTCCTCCTCCTCCTCCATCATCGACAAAGAAGCGTGTCTCACTACCACCAGCCGTAAAGACACCTCGCCAAGGCATATTTAAAACAGGGCGCGCACGTTCGAACTAGTTTTCTTGTCCCTTTTCTTTTCTTTTCTTTCCTTTTTTTCATCCTCATGCTTTTTTTGCTCTTCTTCTTGCTTCATTATACTGTGATATAGATAAGGGGATGGGAGATGGGTTTTTGAGACCATATGTGCTTTTTCTTCTTCTTTCGTCATCTTTCTTCTGCTTTCGTCTTCTGTTTTCGCTCAAGTTGGGAGGAGCATGGTACGTTATATACGAAATGAGCCATCAAGGCGCGTATGAGGAAATATGATACCGGCCATGCAACTATACAAGTTTGTTCAGAGCCATACTAGCTTTTACGAAATAATCCAGCTTCCCTGGTCAAACAATCCAGATGCTTCACACTCACACGACTTAATCAAATCGCCGGCAGGATGCCAACTGCATAAAAGTACTCAGCAGACTCGTAGACTTTCACACAGGATTCAAACACAGGCAGGCACTGCGTCGTTTACTATTTACCAAATCAATTGCATTCGTCTATCAAGCTAACGTAACCTAATCTTGTGGTCCTAGATCCCAGCAGTCACCAATCCTCAATTGAATTTCGTGTCCTGGGAATGTCTTGATGGCTGAGTCTGTAACGCCACACCCTGTGCTAACCCTCCCTTCGCTCTTCTGCAGCTCTAATCATTCTACCGCCCTCCCGGGTCGAAATACTGTGCCACCCGATGCCGTGAATTAGAAGTAGACTCCTACCCGACCAACTTCGGGCTGATGGATGCAGATGTAGGAGGAAGCTCTTTTTTTATATTTATTTTTTCTCCTTTCAGATACAAGGGATCCAGGGTGTTGTTCCTTTATTGCCCATGGCCGCCATACTTTAGTCGTAGAGATCGTCATCGTTGCCGGCATCACCAAAGGTGTTGCCGGCGTCGCCACCAGCAGCACCCTCAGCTCCGTCAGGGAACTTGAAGTAGGCGCCAGGCCCAGCGTTCTTCATCTGCTGGGCAAAGGCCTCATATCTGCGAATCTCGACGTCGCTGACGGATCGGCGAGCCATCTGCATGGCCTCCTCGAAGTGGGCCTTGGTCAGCTCGGGAACAGGGTCCTCAGCTTCCTCGTCAACATCCATGTTGTCGCCAGCAGCCTCGCGTGCCTTTGTACGCTCAATGTCCGCTGTGATGGCCTCCTTGATGGCAATCTTGACGGCGCGCTGGGTGATGAATCCCAAATCGGCACCAGAGAAGCCGTGAGACTTGGCAGCAATGTAGCCGAGGTCAACGTCAGCAGCGACAGGAGTCTTGCGCAGTTGAGCCTTGAGGATACCAAGACGGCCAGGCTCATCAGGAAGAGGCACGTAGATGAGCGAGTCCAGACGACCAGGACGGCAGAGAGCAGGGTCGAGCTGCTCGGGTCTGTTGGTGGCACCAATGACGAAAACGTTCTTCTTGGAGGTCATGCCGTCCATTTCTATCAAGATAGTTAGCACGATAATTCAGATTGTTTTCTTCTAGGACGCCTACGGCGGAATACTTACCAGTCAGAAGCTGGTTGACAACTCGGTCAGAGGCACCGCCAGCATCACCCACAGAGCCACCACGAGCCTTGGCGATGGAATCCAACTCGTCGAGGAAGACGACGCAAGGAGCAGCCGCTCGCGCCTTGTCAAAGATGTCTCTAATGTTGCTCTCAGATTCACCAAACCACATGCTGAGCAGCTCAGGTCCCTTGACGGAGATGAAGTTGGCAGCGCACTCGTTGGCGACAGCCTTGGCCAACATTGTCTTACCGGTACCAGGAGGTCCGTAGAAGAGGACACCTCGGGATGGGGAGAGACCAAACTTGAGGAACTTTTCGGGGTGGTCGACGGGGTACTGGACGCTCTCTCGGAGGTCCTGCTTGACTTCCTCCAGACCACCGATATCCTCCCAGCGGACGTTGGGGACTTCCACAACTGCCACCTCGCGGAGAGCAGAGGGGTTGGACACGCCCAGGGCGAATCGGAAGTTCTCCATGGTGACGCCAAGGGAGTCCAAGACTTCGGCATCAATGGTATCCTCGTCAAGGTCAATGAGATCCATCTTTTCACGAATCTGCTGCATGGCAGCCTCGGAGCAGAGGGCGGCAACATCAGAACCGACGTAACCGTGGGTCTCGGCAGCAATCTGCTCCAGGTCGACGTCGTCGGCCAACTTCATGTTCTTGGTGTGGATCTGGAGAATCTCCAGACGGCCAGTTGGGTCGGGGATACCAATGTCCACCTCACGGTCAAAACGACCGAATCGTCGCAGAGCCGGGTCAATGGAGTTGGGTCGGTTGGTGGCGGCCATGACGACCACGTTGGAGCGGGCCTTCATGCCGTCCATGAGGGTAAGGAGCTGAGACACAACACGGCGCTCAACTTCACCATTGGTCTTGTCTCGCTTGGGGGCGATGGAATCGATTTCATCAATGAAGATGATGGCGGGCGAGTTCTTCTCAGCCTCCTCAAAGGCCTTTCGCAGATTGGACTCGGATTCACCAGCCATTTTGGACATGATCTCAGGACCATTGATGAGGAAGAAGAAGGCGCCGGTTTCGTTGGCAACGGCACGGGCCATGAGAGTCTTACCGGTACCGGGAGGACCGTAGAGCAAGACACCTCGAGGCGGCTTGATACCAATGGACTTGAAGAGCTGAGGATGGCGGAGAGGAAGCTCAACCATTTCTCGGATCTGGGCCATCTGCTTGCGGCATCCACCGATGTCGTCATAGCCGACCTCGTTCAGGTTGTTCTCCTCCTCGTCTCGCTGGATAGGCTCGCCCTCGCAGTGAATGACGGTATCCTGAGCCACGATACCGTATTCCGGAGGATCCACCTCGACAACCTTGAACTCGACCTGCCTCATGCCACCACGGACGATGAACAGGTCACCCTGCTTTACTGGTCGGTAGGCTTCGCGGAAGTATGGGGCAAGGAAAACGTCGAAGAGGGAGCCAGTAAGGCCCTCGACAGTGTCGGCAATGGGGAGCACAGCAATTCGCTTGGCCTAATTGTAACGGTCAGATGTGCTGGTTTGTCAAGGTGGTGAGATGTCGAGGGCACACTCACATATTTGATATCGGGGCAAGGAGAAATGGTAATCATATCGCCGTGCTTCACTCGGAGATTGTGACGGACGACTCGGTTGATTCTCGCGCTTCCCTCATCAAGCTCCTCGTCGGCAAGGACGATGAGCACTGTCTCCTTTCTCTTCTTGCCTCGTACGAGGACGGTGTCGCCGCGGAAGAGCTGGAGGGTGTCCATGGTAGCCTCGGACAGGGCAATGATGCTGTTGTCATCGTTGACGGCATCGGTCACCCTGGGTCTGCGTCAGTAGGTAATTTCGCGCTGTTCGTCCGAGATGAGCACCTACATCAGCTGGTTGGGCTTCTTCTTCTTCTTGAGAATGGCAGTGGCGGTGTCATCTTCCTGTGATAAAGTTAGTTTCCCCGCCCTGGCTATCTAAGCAAAGCGAGGTGGGCTGAACAAACATGCTTGATCTCCGCGCCGGAGGGGTCGCTGCGAGGTGGTTAGCCGGCTGTGCCCTGTCGATAGCTACGCCAAAAAAATCATCTCCAGAGGCTGTATACATACGTCAAGTTGACCTTCTTCTTGTGCTCTTCAGGCTGAGAAGCCATGGTGTCGGATGACGGCTGTGTTCACGACGATGTGGGGTGGGAACAGGACCAAGGGCCGGGGGCTCGTGGAAACGAAGAAGAAGAGAAGAGAATACGCAGATGCTACTACCTCCTCAAAGCTGGTCTGAGAAAGAAGGAGGAGGAGGAGAGATGATTCTTGAACTTGGAATCGGGGCGAGGATGGTATGAAGGAGAGAAGGTTAAGCGGCGAAAGCTAGAGGTGTCCAGAGAGTTCCCATAGATCTGGCACACACAAGGCCCAAACGCAGCCACGGGCACCCACACGCCCCCCGGAGCAGAGGGGCACGGGCCAATGGCAGCGCGCGCTGCCCTGGACGGAGCGGAACATCGTTGATGCAGGGGGCATTCATCTGCGCTGCGCTACCGGCGAGGCT
The DNA here is from genome assembly GCA_001721665.1 of Trichoderma pleuroti. NCBI lineage: Eukaryota > Fungi > Ascomycota > Sordariomycetes > Hypocreales > Hypocreaceae > Trichoderma > Trichoderma pleuroti. Next base: position 4,126 of record MDJU01000708.1, read on the forward strand.
GCGCTGTGGCCGCCAACAGTGGAATCTTCTGCCGACTTCCACTGAAAGAGCGCCAGGCAACTGGGGACGCGCAACAGGCCAGGTCGCTAATCAGCGCGCACGCAGCGACTCCCCTCCCTGGCCACAGCGTACGATGACGAGCTGCAGCCTGGCCCTGGGCAGAGCTGATCGAATAAGCAGCCGGCTGCACGTTATTGCCACAGCACTGGAGGCATCTACCAGCTTCTATTTGCCCCCCTGATAGCTTTGCGATGACCCAATTCGAACGGACGAGTATACAGTCAATGAATTTTATTACTTGGCTGCGACAAACATGGCCCTTTTCGAGGAGAGTACAAGACTACAGTACTACTACCTGGTACCAAGGTAACCTTGATGTCCGCCGGCGTTGACATGGGTCCTGGTATTGCGATGAAGTCATCCTGGAGTGCATAGGTATTGACTCTGTACATCTCGTGACTAAGCAGACGCCGAGGCCATCGTAACGTCTCACAGGACTCGCATTCTCCTGTTGTGAAGCGCCATCGAGTGAATCTTCCTTGATGTTCAGGAAAGGTAGATTCAGGTATCGACATTGAATGCCCAACAAATTTGCTGTAGCTTCCGAGATTCCCCTCGTGGCGCATTCGGCCTCGTTTCCCGCCGCCACTGAACCTTGCCTGCAGTAAGCATGGTCCATATACATCTCTTATCTACAAAACGAATCCAGCCATCCAGCGTATCTGATTACATGCATTGAGCCATGACCAAGCATTCAAACTTTGCTTACCCTCATCCTGTTCCGTTAGCCAGCCTCTTGGCTTCCAATCGTCGCCTGCTCTCTATCCCATGTCGCCTACCCTGCAACGTCTTGTAAACCCGTGGGGCAACCGTATGTGCTTTGGAAAAGAATATGTTAGGGAAACGGCGAACTCGAGAAGCGCCTATGAGGCTTTGAGCAAAGAAAAGCAAAAAAAAAAAAAAAAAAAAAAGTAGAGAGCACAGGTATCATCTGGGCTGCCTTGAACATCTCATTCATTTTCAAATGCGTTATTGAGGTAGTTGACAAACGACTCCCTCAACGAGTCGGCAGCCATGTTGGTCACCTTCTCCAGCCCAATCCCCCCTCTATTCAACCCCCATAAAGGCTCTTCGATGCCTCTGCAGCTCCGGCAAGCCAATCTTTCTCGCCGGCAGCTCAACGACAAGCTCCTTCTTGCCGCCGGTGCTAAGGGAGATTTTGACCTCGCCGCCGCCGCCATCGTCGCCCTGTTGGTCCAGGATTCGCTTCACAATGTCCTGCGTCTCGCGATCCAGCACGTACAGGTAATCGCCCCCGGCGTCGCGCCCTCGCTGCTCTGTAGCCTGGTTTGGCCGGATGATTTTGCGGCCGTCTCCCGCAACGGCCTCCCAAAGAGAGTCAAACGTCTTCCTGACCTGCTCGTCATCGTCCTCCCATATTATCGTAAATAGAGGACTGTCCCAGCGAGTCATGGGATTAGGCTCTTCATGCCGAAAGACGAGGTTCTCCCAGTTTGCAGGCTCATACGGCTCTGCAGTGTCGCCCGCTACGTCGGCTCCGTCTTGTTCAGCTGCAGCCTGGCTTCGTTTGAGCCTGTCCTCGTTCACCTGCTGCGCGCGCTCTTTGGAGCATCCAATCTGTAATATGCAGCTCGGCGTTCGAACGGCTTTCGCCTCGCAGTGGAGCTGGTACCGCCAGCCTTTGATGTAATTCAAGCCGTCGAGAATGACAATGTCCTTATCGCTCAGCACTCTCTTTACGGCGCCGTAAATGGCCGCCCTCGCATCCTTTTCGCTGGCGTTGGCCGATCTTGTATGCACCGGCACCGTGGAGAGGTCGTACACGGATCGCGATATTGAAAGCGAGTCGTCTGAGATGAGGTGCAGCCTGTACTTGGTTCCGGGGATACGCTCGGCGAGGTAATCATGCAGTTGCTTCGCCCGTGTCGACTTGCCCGACGTGGGCAGTCCCGTGAGGGTGATGAGCTATAGAGAAACGCAAGGCGGCCATGTTAAAATGGGAACCCCTCATTTTGTGTTTACAGAGTGATGGTGACGATGGGCTTGCGTGCGGAATGACGCAGCGAGTAACGTACGTACCGGCATCTTGTTGCCGAGCTCAAGGACTTCTTTTTGATGCTGTCGTTACTGGTGTATGTGGGGGGAAGAGGAATGAATTTTGTGTGGCAGTACTCTTTCTTAGTTGGCCCAGTGTAAATTTTTTGGTGGTGAGAAACGAGTAACGTCACTGGTCACTCGTGCCCATGGTCTTCCCACATACATGTACATAGCCTCGACTACTAGGTACCCAGTAATTAAAACAGCCGCAGCGGGCAAGAATGAAGAAAAAAAAAAAGAAAAAAAAAAAAAAAAAGTCCCTGATCGGGTACGCCGTCCTGAAAAGGCTCAACTAGAAAATATATCAAACAGACACTGACGAAGCATGACTCCTATTTCTCTCAAGGTATCTCGCAGTGGTTGCACCGCCTCACGGGCCTAGCTCTGAAAAGACCCATGCCATTCGAGCAGGATGCAAATCCTTCTGCCGGAGGTCGGTAGTTCGGAGGACGCAGCGCCGAGCAACGGAACTATTAAGGCTGGGGCTAGGGGACTTGGAGAGATCAAGAGAGATGGCGCTGTGCCCAATCAGGCAATCGATTCAATCCAGCCAATGATGCGCGTGTTCCTGGAAGACGAGGCCTCAGGCTTATCGAGCCTCTTTCCGTCATGGCCATGCGAACATCGTTGCCATTGCTCGTCTTTCAGCCCAACAGGATGCCGGTAGCCGTAGCGTTCATGGTTATGGAGAAGCTTACCAGGAAACGCGTAACTGGGATGAAAAAAAGTTATATAACTTGGGGTTTGAGTCCTTGTTTGAGAGTCCATCTTGGAACATCATCAGCTTCACGACACAACGGAAGAGAAGACTCAAGGGACACTTTTTCGTCTCGTCTTTGAAAATAATTCTAATAATATTAGACATAGGATTATTGTATTCCTTCTCACTCAGCTCACTCTGATTCACAAGACCAAATCAACTCAACTCAACTCAACTCAACCTCCCCCCCCTTTACACATTACACAACCAACCATGGGCCGCCCCCTCCAAACATACGATGACATCGCCATCGCCGAACTCGCATTCTATCTCATCGCCCTAGCAGGAGGCATCTTTCTCTGCATCAAGCATGGCTTTGCCAAAAACGCCGGCTTCCGCTCCCTCATCATCCTCTCCCTCGCCCGTGTCATCGGCGCCTGTCTCCGCCTGGCGACAATTTCCTCCCCTGACAATGTCAATCTCTACATTGGTTGGATGACACTCGAGGGCATCGGCTTGGCACCTCTCATCATGCTCGCCCTGGGCCTTCTCACCCGCGTTTTCGAGTCCATCCAGAGCAAAGGCCGCACCCTCATCCGACCCCAGCACCAGAAATTCGTGGAGCTTCTGATGCTGCTTGCCATTATCCTCCTCATTGTGGGTGGCACCCAGTCTGACTTTACCATTGTCGACGGCAAGCCAAAGGTCAAATACTCCACCATCAGCCACGCTGCCGAGGGCATCCTGGTGGCCATCACGGCTCTCTTGGCCCTTGCCCTTGTCCTCGCCATCCTCAACCAGGGCCATGTGGGCGCCGGCGAGCACCGAATCATCTTCACCGTGGCCGTTTGCTTCCCGCTGATTCTTGTGCGCCTCGTGTACTCGTGTCTCCTCATCTTTGGCGGCATCACTTCTACTCCTTGGCTCTATCTCGGCATGTCCTCCCTCATGGAGATGGTTGTTACTCTCCTATCGGAAATCCTTGGGTTCAACTTGGACAAGGCCGTGCCGCAACCGGTCCCCCGAAGCGACGAGGAGATGCAAGCTTTTAGCAGTAAGTAGGAGAATGGCTTTGAAGGCGGTCTGCACTGAAGGGGGCTTTCAGGATGGATTACTAAGGGCGAACAAAGGTTACAATAGGATCAGCGCGGAGCGGCAATGGGATGATTAGAGAAATACCCCTTTGATATTTGACTCTGTATAGCTTGGCATAAAGAGCTTGGATTGCTTCATTCTTTTACAATTAGTATTAGTCTTCTTAGAATAAATTAGTTTCCGACTTTGACCTTTGTAATCTCATTAGTGTTGTTTATTGAAGCGTATCATGGTAGAAATGCATAAAGCCAATATCCCATGTGGTATATATGTGTGTGTATCTTAAACAAAAGGTATTTGAAAAGCACAAGAGGACCTATCCAAGTATCACTCGAATAGCCAGAATTAGCAACATTGATGCCGTGGCATTGCTTTGCGCCCACTCTACATGACCACGCAGCAGGCCTTTTCCAGCTTCTGCAAGAGGAGGGGAATAAGGCCATCGGCCGTCTCCTCGTCTTGTTCTTGATGTTGTTGGTGATGCTGCGGGGGTCGGTGCTGGCCACCGTGTTGCTGCTGTCCATGGTGAGGAGGCTGGTATTGATCTTGCTGGCCCCCATACCCGCCGTGCTGCGGTGGGATCGCCTCGCCGCCCTGGAGGTTGATGTATATCCTGCCGGCATTCTCCTCTGAGCTATACTGGAGCCCCAGTTCGCGACACAGCTCCTCTACCTTGGGCTTGAGCCTCTGAACGTGGTTCGCCGAGTGGTTGCCCTTGCCGACGATGGCGTGCAAGTGTGTCTGGCCCCGGGCCTGATCCGCGCGGATGCGCTGTTCGAGAATGCGCTCCGCCTCTTCGGCGAACTGTCCGTGAAGGTCGATGCTGTCGGCGTCGACACGGCCGGGGGCGTTGTTCTCGCGGAAGATGTAGTCGGAAGCCTGGCGGTTGTATTCCTTCATCTTGGCATCGTGGGCCTTGCCTTGGTTGGACAATTCCTTTGCTCCAGCACCGTCGCCATCTTCGTAAGCGCGTTTGGACTAGGTAGGCATGTCAGTCTACAAAATCTAAGCTCCTTCTCTCGGGTCGGTTCAACGTACCCGTTCGTAGCAGTCGCCTCGCTTGTCCGCTTCGGCACGGGCAAGAGCGCGTAGGTGGTCATACTTGCGCTCTACCTCGTCGTTGTCCTCGTGGTGGAAGGCTGTCGTCGTTGGGTCAGCCAAATTGCGCCAGGTTGAGAGGTCAGCCATCAAGGGCAGCAAATCGACTTACCACGACTGCCCAATTGCGTCATAGGAATCGACATGTTGATCTCTGGAGAAGCGGACGCCTCGATGATGCTCAATTCAGCGATTTGGGACACGAGCGGCGCGGCGCGGACGAAGGGCGCTGTCGACGAGAGCAAAACTCGGTGATGGGCAAGTTGGGCGCTTGCGGTCGTGCAAGCTTTGGGCCGATTGGAGAGGCGGTGCCTGGCGCCAGTTCTATCGGCTTGAATCCGAACCAACCATGTCTGAGAGATCGGTCACAACGCAGATCTGGCGCCTCCACCGGCCGCTGATGGCCAGTTGTATTTTGGTTCTGGATTTTTGATGGCGACATTCACTTCAACTCATTGTTCCGGGACGATGCACGATCCAAGTTTGGTGCTTTTTTTCTGCAAGTCAATGCTATCGCTACGAGCACAGACAAAAATCGTGCACCTCTGACGTAGATTGCTGGAACAAAGCCTACCCAGGACCTGCTTCAAGGATCTTCATACCTGGCTACCTACATATATATAGATACCGATAATTCGTCACTCTCCTTACCCTTTTTCCCTCCTCCGTAGCCGTTGAAAATGGCAATTACTTGAAACTGATTCTATAGTCTTTTTTTCTTGGAGGTGATGGTACTGTTGAGCTTCTCAATTGTTGGCTGCTTATCCCATCTGTACGCAGTCCAACGACTCTGTGAAAAGCGCTTGAATACCACCACCAGCTACTTTTACAGTTCATTTCTTTCTATACTCTCCGTTGTTATGCGATACCTCTGGTGGCTAGTAGACTATGCCGTGGATGCTTCTACTCCGTGTGGATCACGAGCGTCCGGATAGGGATCTCATCTCCATGGCAAACATCATCTCCCTACCTCCAGTTCATAACCCCTACAAAGGGAGATGCACACCTTGGAGCCATGTGGCTCAACCCCTACTAGGTATTCGGCCAAGGAGTACCCATCTCGCAATTCCACTGCCACGAGCACTCACCGGTGAAATTGGACAATTGCGGCTTTGGCACGGGCAATGAAATTAAGGATATTAGTACTTGCGATTTCTTGGGGGATCCATTGTAATCACATGCGGCCACTGCTTCAGCTCGCTAATCCAGCTGCATGATGTCGAGGCATGTCTCCCCCATGTTTGCTCGGAGAAGACGGCATTTTCACAGGGCACTTCATTTCATCACTATAAATATCTTGAAACTTGAGAGTCCGATGAGGTGACGGGACGCCCCATGGACCGACGATCCACGTGGATATTGTCCGTCATAAGGCGTACAGTTTCGTAGAAAGGGCTGAAGAATCTGACCCAGACTCCCGAGGAAAAAGCAAACATGGAACGACTAGGCATTTCAAACCATTCGTGGCTTTATAACCATGGACTTGATGGACTAGTGAGTGGGAAGCCGTCCTGTTTGACAATCTGTAACAAGATGTGCATACCTCATGCACACCTGCATTGACTCCCGTAAGGCAACCCTCGTTGGAGCTGCCTGTTGAAACTGCTACTCCAGAGGTACGACGGGTTCAAAGAGAAAACCGAGACAGAATAAAGAAGCCATCTTCTCTCCAAGACAAGGATGATGCTAGCCGCAATACGAACCTCGGGCGGGCGACTGGGGATCAGACAGGCATCCTGGTATTACTATAGACTGTTGGAGATCCCGTCAAAGTGTTGCAGGTCAATTTCAACATGGTGCTGTACAAACGGCTGTTGTCGTGCCATCGTCTGGTGTCAGGAGCTCGGTACATACATGTACGCTCTTTTTCGCGTTTTGGGTTTCCCGCTCGGCAGTTGGAGTTGCTGCCGTTGTTTGAGCGCAATCACATGCCGTCCTCGGGATGTTTTCGCATTGCCAGGCCGGCTATTCTCATGGTCATACGTCTGGCGTATTATCATCGGGCGGGTGGTTCTTTGACAAGGCCGTATGCATGAGCCAAGCCATTTTGCGGAGTTTTGTTTTTGTGTCCGCACTCCGCCATATAGATACATGTATGTATGAATGCAGTGAGAGTCATGTTCATGGATGATCGCGATGATCACATCGCCATTTCGGCCATATTGATTGCGAAATAGGCCACGGCCGTTGCAGTACAAACACAAAAACCTACAGTAGCCTACGCGAATGATGTCGGATACAAGGCCGACTCGATTAGCACGCCACGGTTTGGGCGATGCCTGTCAATCGGAATTATCGTCAGTACGGTGTGGCATCAGAAACAGAAACATCAATGCGTCATTCCCGATCTCTGCTGGGCTGCTTATTACTTCAATAGTATTGATGTCGGGTGCTATAAGGCGGAGAAATATAGTACGAGCAACGGCACGGGGCATGCGCGCACAGACACTGCAATAAAAAAACGGCTCCATGGCTTTGCATTGCCCAGACTTGTCATCTCCTGCAGCGGCCCCGGTTCAGGGGATTGGGACCAGACTCCGTACGAGTGTCTCATCCGCTCTGATACAAGATCCACAGGCGAGAGAAGAGCCCGGCGGATCACGACGCGCCTCACGCCAGGCCGGTAACTGTATCGACCATGGATGGGCATGAGGACGCTGCTGCTCCGTGCTTTCATCAGCCGATATGTAAATCGAATGGACGTTCAAACAGAGCAAGACGGCTGCACTGCAGACCTGGATGCAAGGCTCTGCCTGCGGGCAACCTGTTCCGAGGATACGTGGATAACACTGATGTGGTCAGCATCTTGTGTGAGGATGTGGGCGTATGTACTCCGTCAACAGGTATTACAGATTGCTTCCTTACCAAATACTCCTCGTATGTGATGGGTGCGTGTAATAGTACTCGTTAATATAGCCGGGCAATGTAAGTGATCGGACGATGACTGCACTCATGTCCGTAATCGTGTACAAGTACCTAAGCCAGCGATTCATATGGGACATTTGACAAGTGATGAATCCAATCCAATCCTCTATCCACCCAAAGTACTCGTAGTGTACATGTACTGTCAATATTCATCAACTCTGTGGAGCGAGCTAAATGAGGGTGCTAGCGATTCGGCGCAGATGAGCGCTCACGGCTGCGGCGGCGTTTGGCAAGGACCTGTAACTTAGGTACAGTATAGCGCCTGGCACCGGCCTGCATCATCAATGGAAGCCAGCATTGCCAGAGTAACGTCAACAGACGCAGATGCTCAACTCGCAGTAGTAGTACGCACTAGGTAATGGTAATACATACCATCCGCGGTACTTGGAAGCCAAAGCGCTCATGTTTGGTCGAGTTGAATTGCGCGGGATACGAGAAAAGGTATGGGTGGCACTGAAGCAGTACAATCAATGTACCTGCGACAAGACAGGACTCGTACCGTCCAGGTAGCTGCAGGTAGCTCGGGTTACCAGCTGGTAGCCGCCCCATATTCGGTGCTAGGAAATCATACCAGTTGGCCCCAGAATGCAGCACCACGGAGCAGTGGGGCACAATGTGTGAGAAGGGTGGTACGTAAGGTAGCGTCAAACCAGGCAATTCATGTCTGTCCATGTTCCCTCCATCTGAATTTCCCCTGGGCCACCATCTCGTGCTGCTGTTTTTCTTCTTCTTCTTCTCTGTGCTTGGCGTGGCCAGAACATTTTGTTGATGGATGGCCATCGCCGCCCATTGGCATGTACTCCGTACTAACGCTGGACTTGTGCACGCACTACTCTCTCGCGGTATTCCCTACCTGCACTTTAATGTCCCAGGCTCACTCATCTTGATTAAGCGACCAATCATCATGCCACATGGACTCCGGGATGCTCAATTTGGCACGAACGGGGGTTCGAGCATTAGCCGGTTCAATTGAGCCCCTGGTCTGGGCCACTGAGAGCGCCGGGAGCCCTGGGAGGCAGGTCTGGCGTTCCAACTACTATCGCGGTGGAGCGACTGTCCTAGAGCAGCAGGCGACGACATGGGGGGACCCCTGGCCTGGCCTGGGATGGATTCTGGCGCTAGGGAGAAAGGGCAATTCGACCATCACGTTCAATTTTACCATTTGACGATGCTGATGCGCGCGTTTGCCTGTGCCGTCGCTTGCTGCTGCGACCGTGCCGCTGCTGCGTTTGCGGCGGGATTGCGGCTTGGTTTGTTGATTCCTTCATCCTAATGCCTAAAATCCTCCGTCCCTGGTTGCTAGAAACAACAAGAGGCACCTACGGACTGACTTATACTTGTACGCAAAGTCAGTGGCCTACAGGATCAATGAATCACAACATCTGCTACAGTCCAGTCCATAATAGCCACAGCATGGAGGCCGCACTTTTGCTGCTCGCCATCGCTAATGATCGCCACAATGGCTTCAATCTTCTCACCAGGGCAATGGATGCTACAGAGCGGATACCCGAGCAGGTCAGGGGTCCCCGACCAGGGACTGCTACCTAGTACAGGTACTTTCTCCGTATACTCATATACTTTTACGCAGAACGGAGCCATTTGATCTTTGCTAGTCGCGCAGCTGGAGGCTTCTCGAACAAATTCTGGCCTTCTGTTACAGGTTCTCCGTCCTACAGGTATTACCAGAACAACGGTCTCGGCGCGCTTGGACTCTTTCCGTGCGATTTCACGGAGTACTCCGTCGAGCAAAAGTCAGCCAGAGGTCCGCCCCATGGCTCCGCGCATGCGGGTGTCACAGCCCTGTTTGCTGCTACTAACAAGGCACCCGGCCATTGATTTTGAATGTAGGTCATATTTGCCAGAGGCAATCAATCAATTTCCTTGTCTCCTGAGAAGGACGAGACGAGACGAGACGGAATCATCGTGTTTGGTATGACAGCGGCACCACGAACGGAGCAAGACTACGGAGCATAATCAGACCAAGGCGCATTAGCCCATCTGCCTGCAGGCGCAAATTACATGTGAGCATCTGCCTCCAGCCGAGCGCCAGCAAGACCCAGAAAACGCCACCGTTTTTCACTGGCCGGACACTGGTACGGTAAAGGCATGGAGTGCGCTGGCCATACAAGTCGGTCTGCCGTCGGACGACTTGGACATATTCGCCAAAGAAGGCGTCGGGAGGTAGGTACGTCTAGATGGTTTTTGCCCCTGGTTAGCCATCGTTGCATTCTTTTTATTTTTGGAAAAGAAAAAGTGGCTCTGTATCTCACCCTTCCGGCCTGCATCAGCTCTAGCTCCAAGCGACGCACCGTTCCCACCTCGCCAGAGTTGATTTGGCCAATGAGTCTTTCCATGCGGAGCTCAAACCCTGGGTAGTGAGAGTATTCATAAGAAAAGATGTTGTCAATCATGAACCTGGCTGCAATGGCAAACGGCGAATTGTGGCTCGCTCCGAGGCCGTCCTTGTGGTGCTGCATGGCAAGTTCAGAGGCCTGTCCCGTATAGCTGCTGTCGTTGATGGCCATGTACTCGAGCTCTATAGTACACACGTTAGCGTCTTGAGCAAAGAGATGGAAAGAGGAGGGAGGATTGAGTGCGCATATATGTACCATCTAGGAAGTAGGCCGCAATCAGAATCAGCGGGTCAGACCTCGAACCCTGGGGGAACCGATCGGGCTGCTTGCCCTTGGACATGCCGGCACCAGGAACTGGCGACCTTGACTTTAGTAGTGCAATAATCTCGTCATCGTTGACTTGGCTGGGCTTCCAAAGCGTATAAACAACCTCAATGAATGATATCTTGTCGTCGTCCGAGAACCAATCGCTGTACAGCAATGCTTGCTTGAAGAGGGCGGCAGAGTGCTTGGCGACATCTTGTTCGTGAATCACCAGAGATAGAGAGAAGACAATGTGGACGAAGCAGACGAGGTTCAGAGGCGATGAGGCTTGGCGGCCTTCCAAAATCTCCGTCATGGTTTCCAGACCAACAGCCGCGATGGAGGGGAGCGACATCTGGTTGAGCTGCATGAAGATTGGGTTTTCATTAATGACGTCGAGCTTGCTGAGTGAATCGGCAACATGCATGCGGAGCGTGTCTTGGACCGCTCTGGCCAGGGACTGCGTGGTGGTGGTGGTGGTGGTGGTGGAGGAATTGGTGGTATTCTGCATCAGACTTGGCTCAGTGTTACCGGTAGTTTGCTGTGGTGCAGGTGCAGGTGGTGGCGGCGGCGGCGGTGCAAGGCCCAGATCGACACCATCGGTCGAGGGCAGCTGAGGTTCCAATGGGAGCTGGAAAGGAATATCGGTGTTGAAGGAGAAGGCGGCCTGGTCCAGGCTCATGGGCGCCTGTGTCTTTTGAGGATCCATGGTGGAGGGCAAGTCGAACATGGGAATGTCGGCGGGAAGCTCTGATGGGCACGAGTTGGCCACCATGTTTTCAAACTCCAAGTTGCTAAAGGGAATTGGTCTCGTCGAGGTGGTGGTACCATCGGCAGTATTAGTAGTAGCCGTCGTAGTTGTCGAGAAGGGACCGACGGGCAGGAGGCTCTGGGGACTGATGAGGTCGTCAGGTGACGTCAAGGCAGACTCGAAGCCGGACGTCTTTGTCCATCCGTTGGACCAGCCCGACATGGGCGAGATGTTGTAGCTGGCGGTGCTATCGGTGCTGTCGGTGCTGTTGGTGCTGCTGGTGGACCGGACAGAGGAGCTCGGGGCCAACACCTTGCTGCGTCGTCTCGCTTGGCCTCGGTACTGGTCCAGGTGGGTGTTGACCTGGAGGGTTGGGCGATCGACCAACCGCGACGTGCTCGACTTCATTAGGCTTTGAGGTGCCACGGTCTGGGGGGAAGGTGGTGAAGGCCTCCAATTTATGAAGTCTGCTTCGATAGTCGACGGCAGCGGCGCGGCTCCCGGGTGGGAGCCTGGTGGTGAGATGGGGAATGTGGATGGGGGGAGACAGGGGATCATCCCGAGGGGCGGGGTATAGGCTCAGTCTCGGTCTCACACTCCGGGATAGTGGGGAGCAGCACCTCACTCGAACCGATTTCATGAATCTCGTTCGAGGACAGTTCGGCCTGGGGAGGCGGAGGCGGAGGCGAGAAGAGCACGTAGTCGTAGCTTGGCAGTATGGCATCCGGATGGAAGTGCCCAAATCCTGGACCGTGCCAAGGATATCATCATCTCTGGCGGTGAAAACATATCCTCGGTGGCTCTAGAGAGCATGCTGGTCGAACATCCCGACATT
>MDJU01000709.1:0-16262 GCA_001721665.1 Trichoderma pleuroti
GGTCAGTATCAGATGAGAGAGAGAGAGAGAGAGAGAGAGCGGGTTGCCGTGCCCAAGTAGATGCGCCGGCCCTCAGCCAAGGCGTCGTTCCGCCCGTCTCCTGCAGCGTCCATGATGATGTTCTGAGCCCAAGGTAAACCAGCAGGTGGGAGATGAGATGGTAAGACAGAAAGGAGAAGAGTATTGCTACTGGCTACTGGCTGTGAGGCTGTAAAGTCTACGGTTGGGTTGAGCTAAGAGCCGATGGCTGAAGACTAATTTCTCTTGGATTCATGTTTTTTTTTTTTTTCCCTTCTCCAAGGCGGTGGTGCAGGTACAAGAGTACTTCAGTAGCCTTGCTGAGTGCTACGCTGGGATTGGAGTTGCAGTTGGGATTACGCAGTGGGAAGGGCAGGTTTGGAAGAATTCAAATGGTAAACCTGTTCAAAATTGCAAAGATGCCAATAAAACAGTCGCAAAACATCATGGAATATAAAGACAGCGGCCCAACTGGTGGACGATCGTCTCATAACCATCGCAGGATTTGTCTTGTGATGGAGGTACATGTACTTGGGACTCCGTATGGCGGCCACTGAGAAATGCACGGCACACCGAGTCAAAGGTACCAACGGAGCAGAGGCAGCGCACAAGATCCACCAGCCACAGCACTAAACGCTTCTCAGTAAAAGCTGTGTGGGCAGAATGGATGCTTCTTTGTCAGGGGCAGCTGCTGAAAAGCCTCAATGCTAGACTAGGAGTAGTAGCTGTGAGTATGTGCCTGGCTAGGTACTAAGGCAAGTAGTAGGTAGATTTACATAGGTACATCACACCAATGGATACCGAGTTGTCATTGTCGCAGCACAGCAGTCTGGCGAGTTCATTCATAGGTACCTACAAGCTCCAGGGTAGATGTGATATCCCATAGACGGGCAGAATCAGAGGCTCAATGAAGGTGCAGCAAATGGTCAAACGCGGGTCACGTGGTCCCAGCACTTTGTACTTTGTACCTGACGCTTCGAGCCCAGCCCCCCCTTTTTTGGGCAAAGGCTCAAGCTCTCTCTCTTGTCTCTTGTCTCTTGTACCTCAGCCTTTAGTGTTTGACCTTGGGACCGCATTCACTTCTGTTAGCACGGCGACGCTGCAAAGCCCAGAAATCCACCATTTTCACAGTGAGTCTCGCCTTATTTTTTGTCGGCGTCTCTAACAGATGCCAATGACCTGTTTTGTACCTCCACTTCGCCCTTGTACCGGGTACAGCTGGCTGACTGCTGAACCAGGCACCGCCTCCTCTATCACGCATTAACAGACATCAACCACCCACCCCTGCAAGCCGATGGGGCAGCAACAAAACACCATCAGTTCGTTGGCTGGGTGAATGTGAATACCATCAGCTGCCATCATTTTCCCACATCTGAGCTCAAGGTCATTCATTCACTTTCGCCTTCACTTTCGTCTCATCTTGGGCCGCTGCTCGTTCATTTCACTTTGTTTTCCTCTTGTCCCTTCTCTTAATACCCATTTACTGCCATATTCCTTGCCTAATCACTTGCCTTCTTTTCTCTTCTTCACCTTTTCTTCTTCCTCTACGCCCCCGTCACCATCTGGATTCGCCCTTGCCATCTTCTACATGTTACGGACAACCATCCGAACCATCATTTGAATCAAGCTTCTCCCAGAAGCGAAGCCGAATCTCGCCAATGCCTGACAACACTCAAACTCCCAAGACGGACTAGGACTCCTCTGAGGATCTCATCATCATGGCTAGCCGCCGTGTTCGCAGGGCACCGATCCAGGTGAAGCCCGAGCCAATGCCAAACTCGTACGCCAACAGCGTCACCGATTACGGCACCAATGGCGACGACGCCATGGACCACTCCCAATTTCATTCATCTTCAAAGGCTGGTCGTGCAAATAGATCCAATGCTCGTGAGTCTCGTGCGGATGCCCATCATGAGAACCCCCTCATCATCCCATATCATAGCATATCATATCATATCATGCTGACCTTTACATCTCCCAGCTGCGCCTAGTGAGCGTACCGTAGAGTCGGAACATACCACAGACCCCATCTTCAGAGAGGTCAGAGCCAGAACCGTTGTGGCGACGACCACTGCGCCCGTTGCAGGTAGCCCCAGAAACATGGACGAGAGCTTCTTCCACACCTCGTTTCAGGACATTGGCAAGAAACTCAAAGCTTGCAATGACACCCTGGGAGAGCTCCAGCAGCTCGGCGTCTCTCACGATGTGCAGCTCCCCGAACTTGTCCTTGTCGGCGATCAGTCGGCGGGCAAGTCCAGTCTCATGTCCGGCCTCGCCAACCTGGATCTGCCTCGGAGCGAGGGTGCCTGCACTCGATGCCCTCTGCACATTCGCGTCTCCCGCAACGCCGAATGGTCGTGTCGCGTTTGGCTCCGCAAAGAGTACTCGTATGGACCAACCCCCAACCGCCCCATCCATGAATCCGACGTCACGGATAACGACCCCTTCTTTCCCTGGAGAAAGCGGCCCAGCACGGCTGTTTTGGAGTTCAAAAGCATGCACGACAAGAGCGAAATCGAAGAGGTCTTGCGCTGGGCCCAGATTGCCATCTTGAACGATGACAAGCCCCCCGTTCTCTTTGTCCCCGGACGAGGCTCCATTGCCATGAATACGCCCATCGACAAGGCTGCAGAGGAAACTTTGGCAAAGTTCTCCCCCAATGTTGTTTCTCTGGAGATCAAGGGCCCCGACTTGCCCGACTTGTCCTTTTACGATATGCCGGGCATTTTCCAGAATCCCGCCGATGCCAACGACGAGTACCTGGTCAGCGTGGTTCGAAATCTCTCGAGCGCCTACATCCAGCATCCCTCTGCCATCATTATTTGTGCCATGCCCATGAACAGCGACGCCGAGAACTCGGCAACCTTTGGTCTCACGCGCAGATTGCAAGCAAAGGACAGGACTATCGGCGTGCTGACCAAGGCGGATCTCTTGCCTGACGGTGGGAACCATACCCAGTGGCTCGAAATCATGAAGGGGCAGGCTCACTCGACGGGCCTGGGGTATTTCATAACTTCTCGTCCCCAGGGTAAGGACTTGGATGAATTGAATAAGTGGGAGGAACGGATGTTCGAGGACGAGTCTGTAGACAAATGGCCCGGTGCATTCCATGCATTCGTCGACCGCTGTGGCGTGGAAAGGCTCAAGGCTTTCCTCTCAGAGCGGCTCGGCGAGGAAATTTGCAAAAAGGTAAGAATTATGAATCCATTCATAGCAACTCCAATCCGGTACAACTGGCTGCTAACACCGACATCTCTAGCTTGCCAAACATCAAACACAAGGTCAAATACCATCTCGACAAAGTCACCAGACAGCTGGCCAACCTTCCCGAGCTCCCCCACAATGTTGAGCTAGAGATCCAGACATGCCTCAACAGCTTTGCTGATAGTGCGCGGCTCAAGATTGACGAGTTTGCGGCCCGTATAAACAGCTTGCCAACCAACTTTCGAGACTGCCTCTTGGAGATTAAGCCCAAGTTCATTCTCAAGGATCGCACCGATATTCAAGTGGTGGAGCTCATGGACGACGACGAGTCCGATGCCGCCTCTGTCGGTACTGCGGCGACAAGCTTCGTCACTCCCTCGAAACGACGAATTACAGCGCCGCAGGTAACGCCAACGACTAAGCGGTTGAGAATAGAGTATCCAGTCAACGGGACGCCGAACTCGGTCAAGCCCGAGGAAGCCGGCATTGCTAATGGCAACGGCTTTGGTCCGCCTCAGCCTGCACCACCACCACAGAAGCACTATCTCCCGGAACCATTTACGGAATTCAGCGACGTCGGTCGGGCATTCCGCACACTGCGAGAGGTAAAGGAGGAGATCCAGGCCAAGATGAAGGCAGGCATGCCGAGCATCATCCCGCCGGATGTGTACAATGACCTGGCCATGGAATCCATCAGACCGTGGAATCGACCCACCAGCGTGTATCTGAGAGAAGTGATTCGGCAGCTTCAAGCCGAGCTCGATTCGGCGTTGAACCAGTCCCTCGAGAACCTGAAGAAGCGGTTCATATACACGGAAGCCAAGCGGCACCTCAAGAGCTGCCTGGACGAGCACTGGAAAACGACACAAAAAGACCTCGAGGCGCTCTACAGTGACGAGGCGGAGAGGGTCATGACGTACAACACGGAAGCATTCGACCAGTGCCTCAAGAGCGAGCGAGCCGTGCTGACTCGATTCCGGCATTTTATGAGAATGAAGGGAGCCGGCTACGCACAAAAGAACCTCGTGCCTTGGGAAGTGTTGACGGAGGAAAAGCAACTCCAAGAGGTCAAGCGACGGGAAGCGGAGCAAACCAAACTGAAGCCGGATGATTTCGAGCGGGAGGTTGAGGTTGTTGCGTATGTTAGAGGATACTATAAACTCGCCGCCCTACGATACTCCGACGCCGTGACGCAGCGCATCGTCTGCCGCATGATTCCCGCGATCCGGCGGCAGCTTCGCAACTATCTCGACGACAAGCTCGGCGTGCGCGGCCCGCACTCGACGAGCGTCTACGAGAAGCTCATGGACGAGGACGCGGCGACGGCGGCCAGGCGCGAGATGCTCAAGATGGAGCAGGGCAAGTTTGTACAGGCGCTGCAGAGCATAGAGGACCTCGAGTCGGGGAAGCTGTCGGACACGGCGAGCGTGATTGTGTATGGCGCCATGCAGGCCGAACCTGTCCTGCGGCGACGCGAGTCTGATGCGACGATGGTGAATGAGGTTCACTATGATAATGATGAGGCGTAGGGTTAGCTGTTGGTCCTTTGTGAGACAATCTGTGTCTTTTTTTTGTTGCAGTAGATGGGTAGACCTTGAGTTTGCTAGTATGGACCTATGTAGCTGTCAATGTAATCCAGTCTCGTCACAACGACTGCTTGAGATTTTCTGACCTGGACTCTAACGGAAACCAGGCTGTCACAGGGGCAACGGTCTACATGGCGTTGACCAAGATTGATAATGCCATCTCATCAGCTTTTCTTCATTGTTTTTGTCTTTCTTCTTATCGTCCTTGTCTATGACGTTCTTCTGCATCTGCAGATATCCCTTAATAGCCGTTTACTTGTTAGACTCTAATGCCGTTCTCTCATCGCCACTATCAGCAGTGGCATTGACCTAATCCGTCGAGCCTTCCAAGCTTCTGATAGACTGAGAGGCGGCTTTTCGAGCTAGTTTGAGAGTGTAGAATACTGTCCTTTTCCGTGGAAAGCATCTAATGGGGGGTGTAAAGGATGTTGGGCGTAAATGTCTGACCACCATCCATCGATAACTGGACACATAGGAAGAAATGGGTTTCAAGCTTGAAGTCTAAATGTCATGCATCCTGCCCGGAATGGACTTTTGGGAGAGAAGCGAGAGTCTAGATGCAGTTTCATCCTTAATAATACTTGGGTATACAATTCATCACAGTTCTTTTAAGCCAATAGGTAGTTAACATAGAGCTGCATTGTGTCACTAATCTTTCTTCACAATCATTGTCGAATATGTCCAATCTTTGTCAGTAAGGGGAATGAATAGGTGAGAATCCTCGCTTCGAGTCATGTAATCTTCTCGGTAGTAATAGGGTGAGCTGCAGGGGTAGATGTTGCCATTGCTGTCCCACTGGTATCCCCAATCCCAGTTCCTTTGATCAGTCTTGATAAAACGCATTACCTCCTCCTGTGTTGCCACGTTTGCCGCCCGATCACCCGTATCACTGACCTTCCAATTGTTCAAAACGAGGACCGGGGTGTTGAGTTTATCGTTTAGGTGAAGGATGCTCATGTTGGAGCTCAATTGAGGCTTCATCTCTTGAACAAACGACACTAGGTTACGGCGGATGGCTTTGTTGTTCGAGTCGAACCATCCGGCTCCAAAGCGATTGACTACCTCTTCTTGTTTGCCGCCATCCCACTGCGCCAGAAATTTCCCATCAGCGTCGAACCAAACCAATGAGCCTTGCTTCGGAAGACCATTGGAGGGGAGCCCGGAACCATGCGTCTCAATGTTTGGCGTGGGACTCAATCCACGAATGGAGACGTAACGGTACAGATGAAGGACTTGGGGCTCGGGAAAAGTAAAAGTAAACAGGTCCTTGACGTCTCTGTCCAATGTATCCCCATGTGTACACCCTTTGATAATATCACTGGCGTTGTACAAGAATGACCCAACACTGGGCACAAAGTATTCGGTGATTTTGAACATGTTTCTATCCATGTAAGCTCGATACATGACAATTTCATTAACGTTTCGCTCATCAACATTGAGAAATGCGGCGTCTCCTAGATAAAGCACTCTGGAGTGAGACTTGCCATCGTCCGTTTGGGAGACGTCATGTGTTGATTGACCGGCAAGAAGCAGTCCTATAATGCCAACTGCCCAGCTTGTCGAGCTCAACGATGGCGGCGAAGCAAAACCCGCGGCTCCCAGAAGAGCGGCGTAGAGACCAGCGCCTGCCATGCCCTTGTTGGTGCCTCTCCTTTTGTTGCCGCTTTTTTGAATCGTCACAGAGATGATGGCGGGCGCAATGTCTCCATGATCAAGACCAGTGTCGTTTACAACCTTGGTATAAGGCCCTGGGCTAGGTTGAGGTGCCATGATGCACATGTACGATGTACGGGAGCGACGTCTTTTTGAAGAATAGGATGACAACTCGGTGCAACTCTTTCATATCACGTACCGCGAGGCGAGGGTTTATATTCCGACATGTTGAAAATCAAGAAGAGAAGACAAATGTCGTATATAGTTGGATCAGAATCTTCTATTTAAGCCCTCTCGTGGGTTTGTGAGGCTCATTTCTTAATGGCCAAACAAACACAATGAGGATGGTTGGCACACACGATGCCACGAAAGAATGTTTGATAGGCGGCCTCGTTTCATGGCCCATTGAAATCTCACATTTCAGCCAGCCACACGTAAGACCCCGCCAACTACCCCGCCGTGTTATCTATATCGCAGGTGAAATGCAACAATGTATTTGATAGTCGTTTCATAGATTTTGAATGAGTGTTGGGTAGTTGGAGGTGACGCCTTGACACAGGGTTGTTAGGAGGCGTGAGAGGATACCTATGGAGAGTGTTGACGTAGGACCATAGAGAACCGTTGGATAGTAGTCAATAGATCTGGTCATGTTTTAATATAATACATTTATCTATGGGGGTGTTGAGAAGCTGGAGCTGGTAGTTAAACATAATTGGTCCAGGATATATTGTTAGAGATGCTTGATGCCGGTTGAATTTCTATAAGAGACAGTGCAAAGTCCAAGGTTTCGCGTATAATACCACATCAGTACGATCACCCTCTACTGTTTCATACCAAGACGAGACTCATCCAGTGCGATACTTTTGCAGAATACATGTAAAGTTGTGCAACCCTGCGACAAGAACGGCTGCATTCTCACTTCTGATAGTAGCCCCAATAAGGCCGTGTCTGTGTTTTCGTCGCTGCAAGTTACTGCCTTACTCTACACTACTTGTAGTCTTTGTCCAGGTGAATGTCATGGCTCAGTCTAATTGTGAACATAAGCAAAAGATACCCTCAATGGCTGCAACAGCGCCATAAACTCGAGCGAAATCGCCGGCTGCCCTTGTACCCCCGCCCCGATATGGATCCCGCCGTCTCCGGTCCGTCTTCCGCCGTCTCCGGTCACATACCAGGTAGATGTCATGATTAGCTCCAGTAATGAGGATTCTGATGACTTCTGGGTCAGTTCGTGGAGTGTCTTTATCCTCTTAGTGAATACTCCTACCTGGGGGCATGAGCGAACCACCAATTGCAATGACTTTTTCTCATTTCAAGCTGCAGAATCTACCGTCTTTCAATGTCGACAGTTTACCAACTGCAGATATTCGGTTACGACAACACGATAGCAACCATTGCATGTGATGAGACTCCGTCTGCGGCTTGCTACTCCAAAGGTGGAGGCTTTAGTCGTCTACGAGGTGGGATAGTATAAAAGTGTTGGCCATCCGCTCTTCTCCTCTTCGCCTTCTTTCCCCTGCTTCTCCGCTCTGGACAGCCAGATTTGCCGCTCTACAATGATAATGACATGTACCTCACCTTGTCGTTGCGTAACAGATGCATCACATCACTCGGCCACGTTGATTCAGCCGCTCATCTCACAAGTTCAACTCAAAGAATGGAGTCGCAATAGCTTCTCCACAGCTCCAAATTAATCACGACTCGCCATACCTAGAAACTGCCCCCAATTTTCACGCCGCCTATCAACAGCGGCGATTCCCCCCGATCCACCAGCAAATCCTGATAAATCCCGAAGACTGGCAACAATGTCCGTTGATCCAAAAAGAGTCTCCGCAGAGCACAGCTCTAGAGATGATTAGTCGGCCCGATGTTAGTGCAGCGGTTCATTCGATCGGAGCCAGTTTTAAGTTTAAAACTTAGGTCGAGATGTTTGCTTTCAATCTCTCTCTTTTTTTGACATGTTATTTATAGCTTTTTAATCCTCACTCATCGGTTCACTCATTTTCAAAAAGGGTTTAATCAACACAAATACAGTCAACATGGCTCGAAAGGTTTGGCAACGCAACTTTGCTGCGGGACTTGGTCTCGAAAAGGCTCTAAACGCAGCTCGAAGCTCTGCTGCTCCAGCTCCTATTCAGAGCCCCCCGGGCGGAAGCTCTGCACAAGAAGTGAGTCTCACCTTGATAAAATCAATACGAGCAATGTTTAGCCCTTCATATTAAAACTTGTGTGAATAGCTTCAAGCTTTAGTCGACGCTGATGTCGGCGGCGATGGCTTCGTCCTTTCTTCCTTCACAGCCGACGATGCCGTCGAGCTCGGCAACCTCCTCTACGCCCGCCTCCTCCCCTTTGCCCGGGAGGGTCGTGCCACGCTCATCTCCATCAGCACCGGTGCTGGATCCCAGATGCTGTACCAAGTCGCCACCGGCAGCGGCGTGACGCCCGACAATGAGAGCTGGGTGAAGCGGAAGACGGCCGCGGTGCTGCGGTTCGGCACGAGCTCGTGGTACCTGGGGCAAAAGTACGCCGGCAATGAGGCGGCGTTTGCGGCAAAGTTTTCGCTGGGACCGAGTGAGGCGGGAGGTTATGCGATCCATGGAGGTGGCGTGCCGATCCGGGTCGCGGGCGTGGAGGGAGTTGTGGGAGTGGTTGTTGTGAGTGGACTGAAGCAGCACGAGGATCACGGCGTGATTGCCGAGGTGATTCGGGAGAACTGGGTGTAGATTGGGTTGAGATGCTTCATGTTTGGAACTGCATTAGATGATGAAATTGTTACGATATATTGGAAATGAAGCCTAAAAAAGGAAAAATACCATCAAGCTACCTTACATGTAATAACCTCCTCTTAGTGACAACTGGATGATTATAAGTAATTCAGAACAAACAGAGATATCCAACACAAAACAAGCAAACCCGCATTAGTCCCGTCAGGTCGAGATATACCATAGATACCCATTACACCGCATTGTACAAAACCACACTGCTCATACCGTTACATCCACGCTCTTCAACATTACCACAGCCACCTTCTCACCATATACTGCTTTACAGTCGTTTCCTAATCATAGGCACCCTGCCCCTTCGAAGCACAGGGCTGCCAGTACCTGTACCAAGCGGCGGCGCAACTCCAGTTGCAGATGTTCCATTTGTCCACATCCCGGGGCTCACAGTCACAATGACAGTGTTGAATGCCGTTGCCGTCGATGTGAAGATGCCGGTTGTCAAGCAGGGTGACGGCTTGGGGTCACACGGCTCGTCGCTGCCCTGCTTTTTGCAAATGACCTCTCCGGTGAAGATGTTGATGATGTTGATTTCAATGTTGACGTCTCCCCCGGAGGAGGAAACAGTTTGCGTGACAGTGGTGAATTGGTCAATGATGGGCGAGATTGTTCCGACCTGCGGTGGAGCTGTGATCTTTGCCGGTTTGGCCACAGAAGTCGCCATCTGCATACTCTGACTTGAACTCTTGGGGGGAACCACCAGCGGGGTGGCGGTTGGCTTGGGAGGATTCTCTACAAAGGGTACAGTCTCGGTGGTTGTGTCTAAAGTACTCTGCACTGAAGAGCTGCTTGAGAGGGTCACCGTTGCAGTGCTTGGGCTGGCAGATTGTTCCACAACTGTTACTGTTTCGGCGGTAGAGTTTGACGAGTTGCTTGTCGAGGTTGCTGCAGAGTTGCCTGTGAGAGTAACTGTCGCCGTGCTTGGGCTTGCTGAGTTTTCCACAAACGTCACCGTCTGGGTGGTTGAGTTTGCAGCATTACTCTCCGAGGTGGTTGCTGCAGTGCTTGAGGTTGCCTGGCTCTCCACAAAGGTTGCCGTCCCAACAGTAGAGTTTGCAGAGATTGCCTTTGAAGGGTTGTTTGCGAGTGTTACTGTCGTAGTGCTTGGGCCTGCTGGACTTTCCACAAACGTCACTGTCTCGACGTTTGGGCTAGGTGGCTTTTGCACAACAGTCACCGTCTTGATACTCGGTTTTGACTCCTCAGTGTTGGATGCTTGGGGATTGGCAACGGTGACAGTGTTTGCGTCGATTCCCTGACTATTGCTTGAGTGCGATGGCTCAGCTGACAATGGATCTGGTGTCTGTTGAGTGACGGTAACAGTCACAGCAGAATTGGCCGTCGCACCGACAGATGTTGGTTCGTCTGGGTTGATTGTCACCGTCACGGTCTTGGGCGATTCGAGCTGGTCGCCTCCCTCTTGTACCGTCATCGTAACTGTCTGAACAGGCTCCTTCTGAGCTGAGGGCTCTGGGCTGGGAACGGCATTCACCGTCTCCATCTTGGATGGTAACTCGGAATGAACTGTGACTTCATGGGTGACAGTGGCAGGCGAGCTAGGAACAAGAGTATGAGTGACAAAGACGGTGGTTGCTGGCACAATGATTGTGTGATCGATTGTGACGGTTTCTTTGGGATCTGTGACTGTAACAGTGACAGTCGTATCCTGTGAGCTGAGGCTTGTTGGAACACAAGGGCAGCATCGGAGCGAATCATTGTCGGCTGATCTTGGCCTGATACCAAACCGGGCCTCTGCCAGTGGAGCAAGAGCCATCAAGGCCCAAGGCAAAATGCTGAGCATGGTGGTGAATGATTGAAAGGAACTAGTGAGGTGGAAACTAAAAGGTCACCAAGAGTGAGAAAAGAGAAGAGAAGAGAGGTGTGATTGTGATTGTGATTGTGATGATGAGGATGGAGACAACCGATTGGAGAGGCGACCGCCATGATTTCTTATATCTTTTTTTGGAAATGGTATCAAAATGTAGTCAGAACAGAAAATGAGTGCATGTTGGCTCAATTAGAGAAGGCAATAAATGCGGCAAGAATGGGATGTCGATATAAAGGAGGCCTTTTGGCCCCCCTCATGGCCCTTGGCCGGCTCAAGTAAGGACCCCAGTGAGAGCTATGAGCTGAAGATGCACTGCGTCCCTTGGCATTGGGGATGCTTAATCAGTCAAGGCAATTGAAGGAGGGTAAAAGTGTTTCTATATATTGAATTCAAGGGATTGAATCTCTAGGGAACAGCTGAGTTGCCCGCCTCAAGGGAGACCCCTGGTATGAATGGATCCCGTATAAATGCATCTATAGCGGTTGCGAGGGAGTTGGGGTGTAGGGAGTAAAGGCACTCAAAATTGCCAATTGGTCAGCACATTCCATATTACGATAATGGTTTGGCATTTATTGCAATGAAAAAAGAAAAAAAAGAGAAAAAAAATCAATCGCTCATTGTCAAGCATCAAGTTGATAATGACAATTCATGGTAGTCGAGGTGAAATAACAGGAGCTGCCGAAATGGGGAAATGGGACGTTGCGCGGTCCGAAATTTACCCGGCAGAGCTCGTGAGCCCCCCAAAGGCGAGAAGCTTCAACCGTGACTAACGGACGACAAGCATCGCAGACAGGGGGTTTGGGGCGACAAAAACAACGCACGTTGCTCGAGACTTTTTGCTGCGTGCTCTGGAACCATGATATGAACACGGCGGCGATTTCCCTGCACCCGATACACGCGTCACTTAACCCGCGCAGCCCGACATCATGGGGCTCTGCCAGTCATGCCTCGGACGGCGACAGAAGGACGTCTACGATGAGGTGCGCTCTAGACTCTGCTTTACTGCTGGCTGCTGGCTACTTGCGATTATGCGATTGTGATTGCTGTGAGAACGAGGCTGACAGTTTCTTTCCCCCCCGCCAGAGCGAAGAGAATCGGCTCTTGTACGATGACGGAAATGGGATGCAGTACGGCAGCTTTGGCGACGCCGCGCTCAATGGAGAAGGCGACACTGCAGAGGCCCAGCGAGAGAACGAGGCGCTGCAGAGAGTAGTCGCAAAGACATCAAAGTCGGTTCTCTCCAGATTACGTGATTGGCCTCTCTTCAACCGAGACACTGACTTTGCTGCAGCAACATGGTCGACATCTTCGAAATCGCTCCGCAAGACCCCATCGGCCGGACCTCGACGACGACGCTCTTTGCTTACGCTGGCCAAGGCGCTCGGGTGGCGCGCTACCACCATCTCGTGTCGAAGCTCAGCACACAAGAGGACAGCCCTCCCGCCGGTATCAAGGTGGACTGGCTTGCCGACGAGGATGCCGGCGAGCTACACGGCGATCGCCCAGCCAGCCTAAGAACACTCGACGATGACGATGCGGCACTTGTTGGGACTTTTGCAGATGCGGCCGCGGCCATGAAGTAATAGTGATTCCTCGGTTTCCTTGGCCAACGAGACGTGGCCGGTGAAAAAAATGGTGCAGCGTGGTGTCAGGAGGGACAGTGATAGATTCAGCACTCACAATCTTTTTTTCTTTTTTTTTTCTTTTTTCTTTTCTCTTTTCTCTCTTCATTTTCTCAATAGTATCTTTTTCGATACCCCGGGCTCTGTCAAAACGCTAGAAGTCTTCCAGAGCGACGCGGCATCTCAAGCGAGTTGCCTCTTGAACCGAGATTTACCAATTTCCCGGAACCACACTCCCTTTTTTTTCTCCTTAGGAAAAAAAAGAGCGCATGACCAGGGGTGGCAAGCGCTTGTACCAACAAGAGGTCTTTACCAAAAAAAAGAAGCAAAAAAATATTCCATGTTCCCGTTCAACAAGAAGCTTCCGCTCATCGATTGGCGTCTGGCCCGTTTGGGCCACTGTGTGTGATTGGAAGCATCCATGGCATATGGCCAATGCAAAGCCAGAAACGAATGTGAATTAAGATGATTAGAGAAAAGCCTCTCGCCAGCCCACGGAAGCATTGGGCTATGATTGCTGTCGAGTAAAAAGCGAGCCCGCGAAGATGCTTCACCGCAAGGTGCCCATTGAGCGTCAGACACGTGCACGGCCGACCTGTGGATCCGTCTAGTGCCAGAATATCAAGGACTGGCCGTCTAGCTAGCCGTCGGATTCCGTCTTTTAGCTTGGTTCTTCGTCGGCCTCGGCTCGCACCGCCGTTTTAGTTCCCACGGCTTCCGTTTTGAGGGGTGGGCAGGGTCGGGGGGCACATCCAAGTCATCGGGATTGTGCCTGTCGAGGGAACCAATTTGTCGGTAAATGGTGGTGAAGCGCAGTCCAGGTCCAGCTCGGTGGGCTGTCAGGACGAGACGGACGAGGCCAGCCACCCCCCGGCTCGTGAACCCCAGCAGCCGAATGAGAGGCGACGCAGAGGCTAGAGAGGCCATGGCATCATACCTGTAAGCGACAGGAGGGGGGGGTGACGGCAGAGAGTACGAGTAGCTTCACGTTGTCAACGGTCAATGGCTACCGTACGAGTACGGCTTCCATTCGTTACGGTCAGCCGCTACAGACGGCAGTGGCTTTGGGCCCTGGACGGCATCCCGGACTGTTTGGCTGCCCACTGGCGCGGGGATCCAAGGGAAAACGATGACATTTCTGCGGGTATGGCCCATACTCGTCAAGGAAATCCCGGCAGACCGGTCCTGCTTGGGCATTCCGCGGCGGAAATCGAATCGCAACACAATTCAACCCTGGGTGCGGTCCTCTTTTGCGATATATCCATGTGATTAATCCCCAACCCACCCCCGACACTTCACGTCAGCTCCCTGGTACCAGTAAGCGTGCGTCATGGGCCTTTAGCCTGGTCACAAACGCGATAAGCGAGGGACTCATTCGTCAAAGTGCGATACGTCGCCTGTCTGCTGGCGCGAGGATCCCACGCATACGAACACACACTCGGACAGCTAGTACCTACTTGTACAGATCGAGCCCCCCTCCCCGCTGCCACAGCCTCTGCTCTACCGTCCTCGTACAAGCAGAAGCATCAAGGGGATTTACCGGAATACCTCGTACTACTGGTTGGTGACGTCTGCTCCTGGACGCTATTCCAGTACTAGCCCGCCTCCATCACATCAAGCAGTCGATGGACATTGGACACATTCAACCCTCACCCCGCCAAGGAGTTTTCGTCACAAGGAACTACCCCCAGTCGTTTGCAGTAGCAGCAACTTGGCCCACCCACAAAAACTCATCCAGCCCACCACCAAACGAAATCTGTGTGGTGCTAAATCCAGGCCCCCGGAAGCCGCGCCTCTCAAGGTCGACAAAGTACGAAGTATGGAGCGTGTCATTTCGGGATCCCAGTACCTAGGTATCTAATTAAAACAAAAAGGAGTGCGAGACGACCCATTCGCTACCGGAGCCCAAAGGGCAAGAAAAATAAACAATCCAACCAAAACGTCCTGGAAATCCATCAAACCGATTATACAATCAAGTCGACCATTCGACCGACTCATAAAAAAAAACGCTTTTTTTTTTGTCTTGTGCCCGGGACCATGCTGAAAAATGCAAAAGATGAAAGACAACCCGAAATAGCAGCGAACGACTTCCGTGGCTTAGCAGCCTTCAAATAAAAAAAAAATTCTTCCAACAAGACCAGGACCCTTTTTCTCTCCCTTTTTTCTATTCGCTCCGAGTTGACCCAATGCTGTGCTGTGCCTAATCTCTGATATCCGCTGGCTAACCTTTGACTTTGTGGCCGTGTCTTCTGTAAGCTGACTTTCCCCCCCCCTGCCATCGTCACTGAAGCACAGGAAAACGTTAGCCACAGGGATGCCGCTTGTGCCACGGTGGTGTTCTTGTGTCCGACTTTTTTTTTTCTGTGTCTTGCATGCGGTGTCTCGACAAGGCGAGGGAGAGGGCTATTCTCATACCTGAGCAAGCGTTTGTAGCCTGCGCAAATGATCTTCATCCATTACCGCAATCTGGCCCCTGACAGAGGCCATTTCCTCCTCCGTCCTTTCAATGGTGGCTGTCCGGTTGCCCTCGATCTTCCAACGCTCCACATCCTGAGTCATCTTGGCGAGGCGTCGTCGTTTCTTCTCCGTATCGTGACATAGCTTACAGACGTCGGGATCAGGTTTTGTTTCATAGATGAGCTTCAGCCCGCACGTCTCTCCCATTCGATATTCCTTATTGCACTGCTGGCGGAAGTGGCCCCAGCGCCAGTAACCGCAACTCCAACGAGTCTGTTCGAAATAACACATGGTCAATTCGTTTGGTGGATGGCGTCGATCGAGAGGGGGGCAAGGCCGAGGAGGAGGACAAGGAGGGGGCGGTAGAGGAGAGGAGGAGAAACTGCATCACGAATCGAGAATATCAGCAAATGGACATGGCCAAGCAATGGGCACCCTTGAAAGCCAATTGTGCCCCCTCAGGCATAACGAAGGAATCCCTCTCTTTGCTCCATGCTTGGAGCAAGGTGATGATGTGAAGTGAAGAATTGTTCAAGCTGGCAACCTACAATAGACAAAGACGACCAGGGAGGAAGCAATTTCCAGACTAGCGCCGGAATCGTTCGATGCAGGGCACCCCGTTTAGTCTTGTCGGGCCTCGCTTGTATATTCGGCTGGCGA
The DNA here is from genome assembly GCA_001721665.1 of Trichoderma pleuroti. Taxonomy (NCBI): domain Eukaryota; kingdom Fungi; phylum Ascomycota; class Sordariomycetes; order Hypocreales; family Hypocreaceae; genus Trichoderma; species Trichoderma pleuroti. The sequence continues at coordinate 15,809 of MDJU01000709.1, forward strand.
GGACTGTTTCAACGTCGAATTGAGCGGTTTGGGCTCGTCGTCTGCTTCCGAGTCTTGGGCTGGTAAGTCTGGCTGCTTTGCTTGAGCATTGGGGACGGCCAAGCTAACTTATACTCGCCTGAAGTCAGAACAACCTGCTGTCCATTCGGCCCTCGTCCTATCCTTTTACCATCCAGCGCCTTTACAACCCAATCCTCGGTGGGACTCACAGCGACCAACAAGCACCTTCCTTTACACGGGCCAACAAACTTCGTCATTATCGTCCTGCTTCCTGCGGGATTTAAAAAAAGATGCTTTGATACGTGGATTGGGTATCCGTACTTTTTTGCCCTTTTGTTTCGCAGCAGAAGACCGAGACTTCTCTTCGCCTTGTTGGTCGTTTGCTGTCTCGCTGCCATCCTCAACACATCAATTATGCTGAGCGCAAACAGATATGTTGTATTTGGCCTGACTT
>MDJU01000071.1:0-81733 GCA_001721665.1 Trichoderma pleuroti
TTTTATTATCCTTTATGTATTTAGTATAGTAAGTAAAATCTTCCTTAGATATTTAATACTTTAAGAAGCTTTACTTTTTTTTTTATAAAAATAATAAGTATAATCTTTTTATTTTTAATAAAAATAAAAATAAAATAATTTCTAAAAAAATATTATAATACTTTATCTTAGGATAAGATTTTTTTATAAATACCTAATATAATAATTAATAAAGATATATAATATAAGGAAAAATAAAAATATTAATAAAAATAAAGGGGAGTAGCTACTTATACTAAATTTAATAAGGTCTTAAGGGTAAGATTAATAAGAGGGGGATATTATATTATAACCCGGCTCTTAAGGTTATAACAATAGGCTAATAGATTAGCCTAAACTAAATTAACTTTAATCTTTTAATTAATTAGGGAAGGATTAAGATATAACTTCTTAATTTAATAATAGATTAATAAATTATTTATTAATCTAAGGAAGGATTAATATTCTATATATTAATTTAGTCTAGGCTAATTAGATATATAAGTTTACTTTATATTATTTATTAAAATACTTAGATAGCTAGTTATTATTAATATAATAATATTTAAATTAAATACTTAGATACTTCTCTCTATAGTTAATAATAAGATTACCTATTACTAACCTAATTGCTTTGCTAATATAAACTATAGAACTACTCTAAGGTTTATCCCTTGGAAACAGCTAACCTATAGTACCTATAGGCCCCCGGTTCATCACACTTTATACTACCTCCTCTATAGAAAATTATAACCCTTACCAATTTTAATTAAGAATTAGAAATTAATTACATTTAACTATATTATTAAACTACTACCTTCTAAAGAACCTATAAGCAAAAACACTTAAGATAGCATTTTTATAATAGTTAATAAACTCTTTAAAAAAGCTTATTTTATCTTAGTAAAAGAAAGCAGCATTACTAAAAATCTTACTTATATTTTCTTTAGAAATATTTATATTAATTATAAACTGCCTAATTATTACAGCCTGATCCAGGGTTAAAAGGTATATTGAGGATATACCCCGGAAGAACACTAGATCTAAACACCTAATTAGCATTAGATTAATAAATAGATTGTAAGCTACCTTAGATAGATTACTCTTAAAGAAGTAATCCTATACTTAGGCTTACAATCCTAAAAATAAGCTATTAGAAATAACTAAATATATAAAATTTAATTCTTTATGCTCTTTAGATAACTTAGATAAATAGTTGTTAATAAAGCATTAAGATTAAATATAAACTAAATTTCTATTATATTTTACTTACTTTATAATTATATTTACTTAAAGCTATTTCTTATTCTTTCTGCTAATATAAATTAATTAACCTTAACTTATTACCTTAGGAACTTACTCTATACTAATTAAGTATTAGGTTAGGATGTTATATATTAATAACTTTTATTTAGAAGGATACTAAGTACCTTTAAGTAATATAAGCTACTATGTCTAGAACTGGATTAGCTATTAATAACCTGCCTATTAACCTTAGTATATTTATAGTTAATAATAATAGTAATATTACTATAAAAGACCTACTTAATATCTCCTTATTTAGAAATATAGAACTCTCTGCGCTTATGTAAAATATATATTAACTTAATAAAGTCTTAGTTAATAAACTTAATAAAAAAAAGCCTAAGATAGTTAACATTAGAATTCTTATTAAATAATAGCTACCCCTTATATTTAAAGAAGATGTTAAAGAACTTTATTTATATTTAATTTAGCTTAAAGTATACTTTAAGGACTTTAAGAATACCTTTAATACTGCTAAAAAGAAGGTTTGCTTTACTGCCTTATGCCTTAAAGGTATTGCTTTAAAATAGTTTAGACCTATCCTAGATAATTATTTAGAAAATCTAGCTGAAGGAGTAGAAGAGTAAACTTAGTAAATTTTTAATAATTATAATAAATATATCTTTAAGCTAAAGAAAGTATTTAAAGATATTAGCAAAAATTAAATAGTTAAAAACACCTTAGTTATAATATATTAAAAAGGAAAATACTTAAATTACGCTATGAAATTCTAAAATATTGCTGTATGCCTTAACTAGAATAAGTTAGCTTTTATTAAATGATTTTATAACGGTCTTAAGTAAGAAGTTAAAGAAAAGGTATATAATATTAATTAATTAACTTATACCTTAATTTTATTTATAAACGTATATGTCTAAGCTAACAATCTATTATATAAACTTAAGATTAATATTACTTAGTAATATTAGCAAAATAAATATTAAGCTAATTAGGGTAAAAAATAATATAAGGAAATTGCTAAAGATAATAGTAGTAAACCTAGAAAAATAGATCTAGATGTCCTATAGTAAAAAAAAGGAATTTAAGTGCTATAACTGCAGTAAGGTGGGCTATATGGCTTACAATTGCCGAGCACCTAAAAAGGAATAATAAAGATAAGATCCTAGAACTAAAAAAGAAAGATCTATATTATAGATAAAAATAAATAATCCCTTAAGTTATTGTAATAAAAAGATAATAAATACCCTTAGTATAAGAATGATTTAAGAAAGATAGAGAGAAAGCCGTCTTGCTTATACCTAACCCAGTTAGGATTAATAAAACTAAGATATAATAAAACTATAGGATACTACCTTATAATAGGTTAACCAGGAGTATTATTAACTTTATTAAAAGTGAATTTAAAGAAATTAATGAACTTACTTAATTTTACTAATGGATTAATATTTATAACCTAAAGTAAGATATTAAACCTCTTGTGTATTAAGAATTTAGATGATAGACTTACTTAATAGTAACTATATAATAATAAATAATAGATTATTATAAGCCTAGACGTAGATGAAATTTAGGAACTTTAAGGGAATTACTAAAGGATGCCTTAAGACTATCCTTAGATTAATTTTATAAATAATAACTACTACTGGATTTATTAGATAAACTGTATTACTTACTAATGTATATATTACTTAAAATGGAAAATAGAATATAATACTTTTCCGTAAAGAAATTTAGTAATCCTTATTATAGACTTATGTTATAAAGAATAATATTATAGATAGAAGGTTATTTATAAATTTTAAAAACTATAAGTTACTATACTTGAACCTTATTTAACTGCGCCTTATGAATGTAGAAATTATAGATAAGTAGAAAACTGCTTAAGCTACTGGTGTATTATATAATAAAACTTTGAAAATTATTTAATAGTATAACTAGAACGAGGGAACTAAGATATATACCTCTGAATAGTATTGGCTATATAATGAGCTAGACTGCCTTAGATATTGAAGGCATAAGCTAAAGGATTAGTATAACTTAATTTTAGAAGAAAAGTAAGCTATAGGATAATAATTAGTAAATTAATTATATAAAACCGGATTTAACTTTAGAACTTATAAAGGGGCACCTAAAGACTTATTTAGAAGATATTATAAATACTAAAAGACTTTAGATAACTTATAAAGTAATAAAGTTATTTATAAAATTTACATTAGGTAATTAAGACTCTACTGTAAAGTAGTAGAATAGATTAATTATAAAAATAGGTATTATAGATTATATGCCTTAAATAAAATTAAAAACTAGTACTTAAAAAACTAGAATAGTCTTTAGATAAAGGGTACTATAAAATTAATAAAGAATTTATATCTTTTAAAAAGGAATATAAATATAATAGTGACGAAGAATAAAGAGTTCTTAAGAAAAAGATTACTTTTACGACAATATAAAATAAGGAACTGCTTAAAGTTTTAGTAGACTCTGGGGCGGATAAGAATTATATATTAGCTATAACTATAATATGCCTGCAGTTGTTATAAATATAAAAGAAGAAACTATATTAACTTTTTTATAGAGAAGGAAAATAGTTTAATTATAATAATAGATAGGTAAAGAGATAGATTAATTACCTATATCTTAAAGTATTTAGTTAAATTACTTTAGTAATATGTAATATTATTAATATCCTGAAATATAATATTATCTTAGGTATACTATAGTTATGCTAATATAAACCCTTAATAATATAAAGCAAAGGCTTAATTTATTAGTAAAATAATAAAAAAAACTCTAGATTAGAAGGAGGATAAAGGAAGCCAGAAACCTTAACTCCTAAAGCCTAAAGACATCCCTGCGTAGCATTAATAGAAATAAATAAAAGCCGCGGAAGCTTAATCTCTAAAAAGGTTTACTAAAGGGAAATAAGAACTTATATAAACTTAACTAATTCCTAAAAACTATAAAAGAAAAATATAATAATTAGGAAGGAGAGAAGGAAGAATCTATAGACTTAATAGCTAATATTCTGAAATAATATTAGAAGTTTAAGGCCCTATTTCAGAAAACCTTAATAAACCCTAATGGGAGTATGTAAATGCTACCTTATATAGAATAAGACTATATAATAAAATTAAAAGAAGGGAAATAACTAAAACATTTTCTACTATATAACCTTAATTAGTTAAAACTTAATACTCTTAATAAATAGATATAGGAATAGAAAAAGAAAAGATATATTAGAATCTTTAACTCCCTAGTACGCTACCCTATTATCTTTATTCTAAAGAAAAATAGAAAATTACAATTAGTTATTAATTACTGATAGTTAAATAATATTATAATTAAAAATTAAATTCCCTTACTACTAATATCTAAAGTATAAGACTAACTGCAAGGAGCTATAATATATACTTAATTAAATCTTACTAATGCCTATGGATTAACTTAAATAAAGGAAGAATATAAATAAATAATAGCCTTCGGCACCCTAGGAGAATCTTATAAATTCCTAGTAATACCTTAAGGATTAATAAACACGCCCGTATTCTTCTAGAAAAGGATTAACTATGTCCTTTGGAAATATTGGAATAAATTTATTATTATTTACCTAGATGATATCCTAATATACTTTAAAAATAAAGAAGAATATAAGGAATATATATAATTAATACTTTAAGCACTATAAGATAATCACCTTTTTATAAACCCTAAAAAGTGTTAATTTTATATATAAGAAGTAGAATTTTTAGGATATATTATTACCCCTAGAACTATATAAATAAACTTAAAGAAAGTTACCGCTATTAATAAATAGCTAATATTAATATTAGTTAAAGAAATATAGAGTTTTATTAAATTAGTAAATTATTACTAACGCTTTATTTAGAACTTCTTAACTCTTGCCTAACCTTTAATTAATATAATAAAGAAAGATTAAAAGTTTAACTAGATAAAGGGAGCTGAATAAGTATTTTAAGCAATTAAACAAGCTATAGCCTTAGAACCTATACTAGCTATATATAACCCTAAGAAACCAGTGGAAATTAAAACCGATGTATTAAAATATATAATCGGAGGAGTATTAAACTAACGAGATAATAAAGAAAAACTCCATCCTATAGCATTCTACTTACGGAAGCTTAACAGAGCTGAACTTAATTACGCAGTTTATAATAAAGAATTCTTAAGAATTAAAAGCTATTTAAAATAGTGGAGCTAATATTATAAAAGAAGTAAATTCTAAATTAAAATCTTTATTAATTACTAAAATATTACTTACTTTGCCTTTACTTAGAAACTATTTAGAAAATAGCTAGAATATTTTAAATTCTTAAGTAAATTTAATTACAAACTTATATATTATAAAGGATTAGAAAATGAAAGAGCTGACGCACTTAGCAGGAGAATTAACCACTTTTAAGAAATCCCTGACTACTAAGGTACTATACTATATTAGAATATATAAGGCAACTATAAGCAGAGATCTTTTAATATAATCTTTAAAGTATAAGAGTATAATAAACTTTTTAAAGAAATTAAAAAGTATATAAAAAACTAGGAACTATATTAGTTTTTATCTTAGATTATAATAAAAGACGGATATCCTATGAATAAAAGTAAATACTAGGTACCTCCGGAACTGCGAAAGAAAGTTATAAAATATATCTATAAATATCCGCTATTCAGACACTAAGGAATTATAACTATATATTAATAAGTATTTATAATATATTAATTTAAAGGAATAAAGAAAATCGCCGCTAATATTATAGTAATCTATAATAAATATTAATATGCTAAATATAGAAGATATAAACCCTATAGAAAACTATAACCCTTGCTAGTACCTGAACTATTATGGGAAATAGTTACCTTTAATTATATTATAGACCTACTACCTTTTAAGGAACCCTTTACTAAGGTAATCTACGATAGTATCTTAGTGGTAATAAATAAATTTACGAAGTAAGTATACTTCCTGCTTTATTAAAAATCACACTTGGCCGAAGATTTTATATATATATATCTAAGAATAATAGCAGCTGACTATAATATGCCTTAAGAAATTATCTCCGATAGAGGATGAACTTTTACCTTTAAGTTTTAGTAAGAATTTATAGTAAAACTTAGAGTAAACTATAAACTTAATAGTGTATATTATCTTAAGATAAATAGTTAGACGGAATAAATAAATTAAATTATTAAATAATACCTAAGATATTTTGTTAATCTATAATAAAATAATTAGGTTAATAAATTACCTTTTACTTAACTTTGCTATAATAGTATAAAATCTAAATTAACTAAGTTAATGTTATTTTATGCTTTATATAGATATACTCCTTTAGTATATAGGCCACCTTAGAAGGGACCTAACGCTAATAAAGTACAACTTTAAGCAGAATTAATAATTAACTTATATAAAGAATTAAAAGTATAGCTGGAACTTATCTAAAAGCGTATAGAATATTATATAAATAAGGATAAGATTAAGGGACTAACCCTTTAGAAAGGGGATATAGTCTACCTACTTTAATATACATAAGGCTATAAAATACTAAACATTAAGATAAATTAACTAAATGATAAGCTTAATTTTAGAAAAATTAGCTTATTTAAAATTTTAAAGAAAATCGGTAATATTAACTATAAGTTAGAAATGCTAGAAGGCATATAACTAAAATACCTTATATTTTATATATTACTTTTAGAAAAGGCATAAATTAACGAAGCAATAGGAAGACTAATCTTAGATAAAATTATTATTATTAAAGATAAAGAAGAATAGGAAGTTAAAGAAGTCTTAGTAATATAAAGAAATCCAGAAGAAAATAATAGAATTAAATACTAGGTTAGATAGAAAAGGTATAACTTAATCTATAATACTTGGGAACTAATTAAGAGCTTTAACATAATAAAACTAATCTAAGACTTTTAAGAAAAACTAGGATTATATTTAAAACTCCTAACGCCAGCTACTTAATAAATAAAGAAATAACCTAAGAAGAAGAAGAAGATACCTAAGTTTCTTTCGTTAGCATAAGAGAACCTAGATTTACGAACTTTAAACTAATGCCTAAGGAGGCCTAATTAATATCGTTAAATACCCCTAAATACTAAAGATCTTACACTACCTAAGCCTTAGAAATACTGTTTTCTTTATTTAACTCTTATATCCTATGATAAACTAACTTTAAACTACGCTTCTTAACCCTTTTTTTTATATAATGAATATAAGATAAGTAACTTGCAGCCGCAGCTACCTTACTCTAAAGATTAGTAAGTTAAGTATAAAGAGAATCTAAGGCCTCTTTAGCCTCCTCTTCCTCCTTCTTTAACTTTTTTTATTAATCTAATGCCCTTATTACTAAGAGAATAATTAATAATAAACTCTACTATTAAAAGAGATATATTACCTATAAAAAAATATAACTAGTACTCTATTATAAAAATAGCTATGCTTAATATATTTATAATAATAAGATAAGTCCTTAATTATATAATAAGTAATTGATTTATAAAAATAATATAAATAAGGTATATCTGCTTTAAATCCGTTAGTTAAAATAAATAATATAAGTAATAATTACTCATAAGCTTTATAAAAAATAGGTTTTAAGATTTTTATACTTATAATAATATAATTAAAAGGAAAAGAAAACTAAATAAATAAACCTATAGGATTAAGCTATACTTATAATACTACTATATATTTAGCCTTAAGGATAAGACTAATAGGGAGGGGGTATTGTATTATAGCCTAATCTAAGGTTAAAAGGTATATTAAGGATATACCCTAGAAGAACACTAGATCTAAATACCTAATTAACATTAAATTAATAAATGGATTATAAGCTACCTTAGATAGATTACTCTTAAAGAAGTAATCCCATACTTAGGCTTACAATCCTAAAAGTAAGCTATTAGGAATAACTAAATATATAAAATTTAATTCTCTACGCTTTTTAAATAACTTAAATAGATAGTCGTTAATAAAGCATTAAGATTAAATATAGACTAAATCTTTATTATATTTTACTTATTTTGTAATTATATTTACTTAAAGCTATTTCCTATCCTTTCTGCTAATATAAACTAATTAACCTTGGCTTATTACCTTAGGAACTTACCCTATACTAATTAAGTATTGGGTCGGGATGTCACACTAATAAAATAATTTTAGATAAAGGATTTATATTTATATTTAAATTCTAGTAATCTTTTATAATAAGAATTAGACTAAAGTATAAGGCTAGTACTGCCTATTACCTATAGATAGATAGATAAACAGAAAGAATTAACTAAATTATTAAGATATATTTATAATATTACGTTAACTTTAACTAAAATAACTAAGTTAAATACCTACCTACTATATAAGCATCCTATAATAATATACCAGTGGAATTTATAAATTACTTACTATTTTATATAAACTATAGATTTAAATTAGATTTACATAGGCTATTAATTAAAGGAGAATATATAAAAAAAGCTATAATTATAGTAAATAAATTAAAAAAACTATATTAAGAACTTTAAGTATAACTTAAATTTATTAAAGAATAAATAACTAAATTTACAAACTTTAAAAAAATTAAAGGATTAACCTTTTAAGAGGGGGATATAGTTTACTTACTCTGCTATAACTAAAAATAAAAAAATAGCTAAATATTAAAATAAATAGGCTAAGTAATAAACTTAATTTTAAGAAACTTAGACTTTATAAAATTCTAAAGAAAATTAAACTTATTAATTATAAAATTAACCTATTAATTAAGGAAGGATAATAAGGGAAGATAATATACTTAATATTTTATATCTTACTATTAGAAAAAGTATTAGTAAATAAAGAAATAAAAGAAATTATTTATAATAAAATTATAATAAAAGGTAAAGAGCTAGATTATAAAGTTAAGGAACTTTAATAAATTAAATTTAATAAATAAGCTTACTGCCTAAAATATTTTATAAAATAGAAAAACTACTTTAATAAAGATAATTTATAAAAACCTATTAAAAACCTTAAAGGTTTAAAGGACTTAATTATTAAATTTCATTAGAACCTAAACTTAAAAAGGATAGTAAAGAAGGATTAAAATAGTCTTAGTTAATAGCGTTAATTATGGAATTAACAGGCATAGAAGAACTTAATATTAATACTACAGCCTGACGAATAGCCTCTGTATTTTATGCCTTACGCTTATTATGCTTAATATACTCTAAATTTTCTAAATTATTAAGACCCTAGGAAATTATATACTGTATTTTATTTAACTATTTTTTTTTTTAAATATAAAAATGCTTAATATATTTACCTACCTTTAGCTATACCTCTTCGGCTTTCTTAAGCTTAAAATTTAATAAAGTACCTTTAATAGCTATTTAACAAAGTTAAGTTATTAATAAATTAAATACCTTATAGTTAGATTATTAATACTAAATATACTTAATATAATAAAGAGAATTAGTTTTAAATAAAAGATATTAATAATTATGCTTTTTATAGTAAAGATAAGGCTTTATAATTAATAGTTTAAGTAAGATTAAATACTCTAAAGCCTAACGTTAAGGCACTTATGAAAACTTAAAATATTTATGCTTTATGCCAGCTATTTTAGTTAATATAACTAGGAAAGAACATAGATGGGAATTACTTATTAATAAGTAAGGGAAATTAAGGCTAGTTATAAAATAAGGTCTTAAGGATAAGACTAATAGAAGAGGGGATATTATATTATAACCTACCTCTTATAGTTTTAATAATAGGCCTATAGGGTAGGCGCTATTAGATAAATATTAACCTAACTAACTAATTATATTAAAGATATAACTTAATGGAAATTATTATTAAGTTATAATAAGTATAACTTAATAATAATTATTATTAAGTAATACTAAGGATACTTAGCTAACTAGGTATATAAGTTTATATTTATATTACTTATTTAAAATACTTAGATAGCTAGTTATTATTATAATAATTAAATTAAGTATATTAAAGAACTCTTATTTAAGCTAGTAATAAGATTACCTATTATACTAACCTAACTAATCTACTAACATAGAACCAGTACTGCCGGTTTAAGCGTTAGGAATAGCTAACCTTAGATTACTATAGGTAACCCGGTTTGTTATATAAGGGCTTTTTTAAAATATTTTTTTTAGGGGTAAAAGAGAGGATTATAACTTTTTTTATTTTTAAGCTTAAGGGGGTTACCTTTTTTTAAGGTTAAAAAACTATTATAAATCTAAGGGCAACGGGGTTTATTTTATTTTAGTTATCTAATGGTTTTATAAATATTTTTATTTTTCTAAAGTCCTTAGATAAGATTATAAATAAAAAAATTATAGTTATTTTATCTAATAATTAGTTAAACAGGTGGGAGTTTTTAGTGGTTAAGCATCCGAAAGGTGGGGTACCTGTAGGTGTAGGAGGGAAGCTTGGTGTAATAGCAACGAGAGAATTGAAGAATAATAGAGGTTGGGATAAACTCCCAAAACGTTGAGAGGAAACCATCTTCAGTTTCAGTTACTTATCAAAGACTGAATGATTAAGTCTCTCGAAGAGGAGAGGAAACTCTCAGATTATTATGATATTTGTCAACTTCCAGCCGACAATTTATATAGACTCAGTTCGTTGACACCAAGCCGCAGACCTTCGGCTTATTATATTATGCTTATAATCCGGTGGTTGTTTTTCCCGCCAAAGGCTGAATTCCCTGCATATTTTCGTTAAAGGGCTTACAAATAACTCAGTTGTAAACTCCATGTGAGATATGAAAACAACCCTCAGGTTGATTTTTAACGAAGCATTCACCGACTGATCCGAAACTCCTGCTTATTCGGAACAATAACGAACATCCCGAACCCTGCCTGCCTACAATGAGGCTTGCTCAAAGTGTGGTCCATCCAATCTTTGAAATTTATAAAAGCTCAAAGATTCGTCGGGTAATATGTATTTTGCATCGCCGTCGAGTCGTATGCACGCCTGAATCCCTGTGGCATTGGGCCCAGTTCCCGCCATATTTGCTCACCGCTATCCAGTAACTGAATGTCAGCACCTCTGTCAACCAGGAGCTGAACGAGCTTATGATTTCTAGATTTAACAGCATAAGAGAGTGGTGTGCGGTTATTCACATCAACCAGGTCAATATCAGCACCTCTGTCAATTAAGAACCGAATGACATCAAGATTCTCAGACTCGACAGCATAAGAGAGTGGTGTGCGGTTATTCATATCAGCCAAGTTAATATCAGCACCTCTGTCAATTAAGACCCGAACGACATCAAAGTTTCCATGTATGACAGCGTAAGACAGCGGGGTGCGTTGGCTTGAACCGACTGAGTTGATGCCAGCTCCTCCATTAATTAAGACCTGAATGACATCGATAATTCCAGACTCGAAGGAGCTGGATGATATCAACATTCCCATGCATAATTGCATAGTGAAGCGGCGTACGTCCACCGGTCGAGAAACTTTGAGGAAACGGTCTTGGTTTCATTGTATGAATAATTAATGGTGATGGCGTATCACCACGATCCCTTGATTCAATATCGAAACCTGAGTCAAGGAATAATTGAATAACTTGTACATCGCCGGTTCTCACAGCTGCAAAGAATAGTTGATTGGCCATCTCATCCTTTGAATTGGTAGTCGCTCCATGCTCGCGTAGTAAGTTGATGATGGCCTCTCGTCTGTAGGACATGGCATAAAACAACGGAGTGCCACCAATATTATCCGTCACCTCGAGTTGAGCCCCAGCCTTGATAAGAGTCTCAACTATAGCCACATTTCCGTTCCAAATAGCATGAAACAGCGGCGTCCGGCCAGATGTATCCACGGAATTGATCTCAGAGCGATTGCCAAACAGCAGTAAAGTGATAGTTCTGCGCCAGCTACGATTACCTCGAGCCAACAACTTGACAACATCTTCAAAGCCATTTCCAGCAGCCCAGGAGAGGGCTGATCGTCCATACGTCCCATCTCGAGCATTTAGTTCGTTATCATTGGCTATGGTAGATAACGTCATCTCAACCATCGCAGCAAGTCCAAAATATGACACAATCATGAGCGTTGTGAATTGCTTAGGGAAAGGTGTATTTGAAGTCTTTTCCCAAAAGACCCGAAGCCAGTTGTTGCAAATTGTTGAATCAGTATCACATAACCTCAATATCGATTGCGCCATGGGTTCGGTTATCTTGGCATGCGATTCTCGGAAATGTGTAGCCCAATAATTGGCAGAATAGTCGAAAAGAATGCAATTGTTCGCGGATTGGGGCTCATGGTCCTCCAATATGGGCATAGCATAGGCACCCGAAAGAAGAAGGTAAGAAATGCAGATCTCTGCCAACAGCTTGTGGGACTCTTGTAGCAATAGAACATGCTTCCACTCAAGTGTCGGCTTGATGTAGTCAGTTGAAAGTAACTTGGTATCCCGTACTAAGAATTCCTTTGCAGTTTGGTGGAGTAGGTAGACCTTTGAGTGAATAATTGTTATAAAAAGTCCGCAGGTATCCCGTATATTCTCTCTCAAACGATCTTCACTTCTGATATCAATATCATGATAAGATCGATGATGGCTCCGAATAGACAATGCAAATCCAAGCTCTCTCAATGACAGAGCTCTCTCAGCTGCTACAACAATATGTAAAATCCTCGTAGCCTCTTTAGAATCATAGCTTCTGGAGAGTATCCTGTCATAAGCCTCATCGACGGTCCTTGGGATACGGGCGGTAGTCTGAAGTATCCCGGCTCTGTCAATGTTTATGTCGCTCTCTATGAGATCCAGAATGAGATAAACCCAAAGATAAGTCCTATTAGGTGCTCGTATAAGCTGTTCCAATAACGTATGTCGTTCATTTCGGGTCAGTTTTAGTCGCTCGCCAATATCTTCTACCCTGGTTCTGATATATATATCAATCTCTGCAGAGATCTTTTTCATTTCTTCATCACTCTCTCCGCTTAGATGAATAGTGGGCAATCCGGGGATTTGTAGCGGTTGAAATCCATGTCGAATGTTACCGAACGGCCTGCTTGTTACGAGAAACTTCAACTTGAGGCTCAAGCGGCTCTCAGGACCATAGAGCTTGCACAATTCTTTAGCAAGCTTAGACCGTCCGTGGTCCTCGCACTCGTCAATTGCGTCAAGAATGCAAATGATTTCCCCAGCGTGTACATGTTGGGAAGCGGTGAGAAGGATATGCCACAGATCGCGGAATGAATTGAGGAACCGCTCCCCGCCAGCTTCGATTTGATTAACGATAGATTCTGTGAGCAAAGCAGAATTCTGCTGGAAAAGCTGGTACATGATACAACAGAGTGCACTGGTAATGCTTTTTTGATCTTCAAAGTCATCTTTAAAGAAGAAATAACACACCGTCGTCTTTGTCGTAGTGAAAATGATACTGTCAACCAGGTATTTCACCAGGACTGATTTGCCACATCCTGGGTCAGCAGACACCCAAAGCAATCTCGAAGAGGTGCTCTCTTTCCAATCTTGGAAAAGGCGGTGTCGAATAAACCATTCGCATGTCCCAGCTACTCGGTCGGGATTTCGTTCCTTACGATCTCGATAGGGCGAGGTATTGAGTCGTTTCATTACCTCTAACCCTCTCGTTTCAAATGGCCTCGTCTTTAGATACCAAGTAGAGCTGTCTTGTAGATGCTGAGGCAAGCCTGCTGGTATTGAAAATGGTTGCAACCGATCTAAGGATGGGCCTGCGTCGGATCCAGTCCAAGGGCAGCACTTACTTGTAGTCCATTGTTCCAAAAAGGCTTTTGCAGTAGCTGCCGCTGTGGCAGCTGCATAAGCTTGCCATATTTTGTTCTTGTGGCTGTCCGCATAGTCGCACACACCTTTTATTACTAAAGCGGCCGGAAATGTCTCCCACACTCCCGCACCCTCCATTTCGAAAGCGATGACTTTGTCGCGGGCAACAACACGATCTCGGTCTTCTCCAGATCTCATGACGGTATCTCCTGTGGCCACAAGTCCGAAGTGAACAGTAGGCCAAGGTTCGTCAGATAATACATGTAATATCTGGGAGCGAGGTCTTGGGTTCAGCTGTCTGCATCCGAGCTCCTCACAAGTCGCTTCCAAGGCCGAACAACATAAATCATCTCCACCGTCATTGGAACATATTGCACATTCTGACGGTGGACGGTGCCTATGCAGATGCTTCGGCTTGAATAATCGGTCATTTATCGGCCCCGGATATGGTATCGTTAGATCAGGTCGCTGTCGCAGTAGCCGAAGATGCTCCAACATTGCGATATGCAACTGACGGTGGCCTTCTCTAGTTTTCAACTTCGCTAGAGCTGCACGAACTTCAGGTCCAGCTCTTGGCAGGTTTTCTGCAGGAGTATTCTTTCGCACAAATGTGTTAGGCAATCGCCTCCCGAGATCGTATTGAACCAGTCCTTCACTGATGACAACATCGCCAAGGAGGAGTTCACCAGATGGCCCGAAAGGTGCACCACCACATATCCCGACTACCAGGGCAAGCTGAATACCGCGAAAGCTAGTACGAAGATTGGCGGCGGCAACTGCGGCGGCAACCTTTCCCATGTTGGGCATATGCACAAGAACAACATTGTGAGGCCCAAGCACACCCAGCGAGTAAGCGTTTGTGTCTACTTGTTCTTTGCCGTACTTTTCAGCGTCCCAGTGCGCATCAAATACTCCTTGAAGGACGCTTGCCTCCAGCGGCAGCGCACAAAGAATAGCGATTTTGAACTCATGCCGATTTTTCGGCGGGATATGATCGTCTGACATCGGCCGGGTCTGTTAATATGGTGTTGATTCCATGTAATGAGAAGTAGCAAACTGGATGTGAAGCGCTTTTAGATAGTTGAATTTTGCTTGGGCATCAATGAAGCTGTAAGGGATGAGGCTCTCAGGACGGCACAGCCTGCATTGGCTCTCACCCAATGAGGAGCATGTTGGCGTGACGTGTAACTGCATCTGCTGAGGCGCCGCGACACGACGGGCTGCATTTATCCAATGACCGCTGATTCAAGGCAGACTCAGTCAATTTGCTGCTCGCGCGGGTTCATTGGAGTACTCATTGGTTGACCTGAGAGGCAGGGCAAAACGATAAAGCATCATAAGCCACCTCATTCCTAACAAGCCATGAAACATAGTAATGAGATTATGCAGCAAAAGCTTTTGGCAATATCAACAGCCATGCTGTAACTATCTATTTACAAGTAGTTCGTCCTCGGGCAGTTTCATAAATCTCTGTCGCTTCGGCGCATATTGATAACGCTTGCTTAGAGAGTTCGCCATAGTCTACTATATACTTCTTATTAATCATCCCGGCCTTTAATTCAGCAATGATTTTGTCGCGAAGCTTTTTCTCAATCTGACACATAGAAATGATTGCTTACGTTTCCCCTCTTATCAGCATGCAACGCGCAGTTCAGTGACACAATATGACACACTAACCATTAGGCAAACGATCCAGAGGAATGTCTGCCCTCGCAGTTAAGTCGTTCAACTTGGCTATTATATCAGAAATCGTCTTCTCTAAATTTTTAGCGCCGTCGCCAGGCTTGGAGCGGCTTGAGGTGAATGATGAAAAGAAAGATCCCCTCGATCGGGAAGTCTCTTGAAGAATGGATTTGCCCTCGTTAAAGTCGTCTTTGATCTGCGCCAGAATGTCTAGGGCGCCGATGGACTCTGTAGATCCGCTCACATGAAGCTTTTTGCGCTGTGGAGGCATTGAGAGTGGCAGTAAAGGAATAGTGATTGAATGGTGTTTGAGGTTGGTCAAGTTTAAGAATACACGTATTTTGGTCAGCCGTTGAACTGAATATTAGCACCAAGTGCTGCCAGTTTTAGAGTCAAGGTGTTAGTTACAGGCGCTTGAATGCTTGTTACGCGACTATTTCGTTTAGCTGCTGACGTCCTGTGCTGCGTTAGGATGAACCAGCTGTAATACTATCGGCTACGCGGTATATATAAGCCTTGGGCGTCAATTTAGGCACCCTTGCAAGCAAAACAAAGGCGATTTCTGGGTATGCCTACAGATGGCATAGCCTCGCTTCGAATGAGGCTGAGGCCGGCAATCAGTCCTGCATTGCAACGGCGTGATCGAATGGCGCTGTGGACCTGATCGTCGGCTTATATCCTCAAAAGACTAGCGGTTGGTCTATTTGGCCATTCATAGTGTTGTTGAATACATTTCTACATTCGTGTGTCCGATTTTGTACTCTAGAAGTGTTGTTGAGTCCATCTTACCACATTCGCGCGATTAGAAATGGCCGCTCCTAAGGCTGGTGGGATAATCACTGGAGACATGAACTATGAGCAGCGCCTGTTTCAGTATACGCTGAGTACAGGCGCCGAAGAGCCTCACTTTATCATGTTTCGAGGATTACAAAGGCTCAACATTATCCAATTACAAATTGAACTTGCAAAGATAAAGAAGCTCTCCTCGGAAACCAAGCAGTTGCCAAAGACTAAGAGTGAAGAACTAACGAAGCTCCTTCACGACTATAGTAAGATGTCTATGTTCATTCGTTATATCATTATTTGAACCAAGATTAAACTATACGGTAGCCAACGCCATCCGCGACTACGAATACCTCAACACACTAATCCCCATCACCGGATCTCAAGCCCGAAACCAGCGCCTCGACATTGAGCAAGCTTTTGCCGAAGTGGGAAACCTTTCCGAAGACCCAGGAACGTATCGTCGACTGCCGGACACTTCGATGCTATCCAGCGACCCACTCCGCGATATCCTCAAGGCTGTTCTGCCAAAGTCTCTGACGTAGACCAAGAGGGAGATACAGCGGCGGACACCAGAGTTCCTAGAGGGCCAACCGCCTACTGAAGTCTCAGGATTTGTGGACAAGTTGGCACGGTTCATCGTTGCGTTTATCGGCGGTGCGGCGCTTGTGGTACCGATGCTGATTATGAGGTTGCCGGCAGTCACATTAACAAAGAGCATAGTTACGGTGTCTGTTGCGGTGTTGCTGTTTGCCGTGGTGCTGTCACTTGTTTTGAGGGCATCCAACACGGACACAATGGTATCTACAGCGACATATGCCGCAGTTTTGGTAGTCTTTGTAGGAACCACTTCATGAATACGAGCAGTTAATACATAATAAGGTTTCTATCTGTACAAGTTATTACTATAAGTTAACAATGACCCGATAGTCTTGATTCTAACCAACTAGAAGGCCTTTAGAAGTTCCATTGCCTCTGCCACACCATCATTCTCCACCGCCAACGTATTTAGTTTCCGCCCAAGTGCCACGGCCCAACTCTTTCGCCTCTGCTAAATATAATTACTCCGATGAATCCCCTTTTTAATACTCCATTTCCCAGATGAAAACTCGTCAATAACCTCTGCACTATGCTTATTGCGCAGAGCCCCCCACTAAGCCCACCCTGGAACATTACCCGATTTTTTTGTCCAAATACACCGACGTCATCTGCTGGCGACTCGTGCAAAGTGGGCAGGAGGTGGGGAAGGAGGGGTTCAGAGGGGTCACGGATGGACTTGCCTGCGCAGCGCCAAAAGCCTCAGTGCGGCAAGAGTTGCCATTCTTTAGCAAATGGCCTCACCGTTGCTTCTTTCCATTTCTGTGTTCGTATTGCAGCAGGTATGGTATGATGTTTGTTAAGGTAGTCACGATGAAGTAAATAGGCAATTGCTGGATGGCGAATTTGGGCAAGTTATATTAATAATGAATCGCAATTGGGTGGATAATGAGTTACGTATAGCTGCAAATGGACAGAGTATAAATATCTCCTGATGCTTTACTTCTTTTCCTAGCTTCAATTCAGCCTATACCCATCTCTTCTCGTACCATCTGTTGTATTACGTTCTTCTTAACAACAACAACATCATCATCATCATCACCACAACAGACACAATGGCCAGCAAGACCTTTAATGTCGGTGTCGTGGGCTACGGGTAAGTTACACAACAAACTCCAATTGCCAATCAAATCAACCAAACAATACACACAACTAACACACTCTCCCTCCTCCAGCCTCTCCGCCAAAGTCTTCCACATCCCCTTCCATCACCACAACGCCCGGCCTCAAGCTGCACTCCATCGTCCAGCGCTCGCCCAAGGCCAACGACTCCGCCCCCGCCGACTATCCCGACCTCAAGCACTACACTTCCTCCGACGACCTCATCGCCGACGCCGACGTCGATGTCATTGTCGTCACCACCCCGCCCGACAACCACTTTGACCTCACCAAGAAGGCCCTCGAGTCCGGCAAGCACGTCCTGACCGAGAAGCCCTTTGTTCCCACCTCCGCCGAGGCCCAGAAGCTGGCCGACATTGCAAAGTCCGCCGGCAAGCTCATCTGCGTGTACCAGAACCGCCGCTGGGACGCTGATTTCCTGCTGGCCAAGCACCTGATCCAGACGGGCGCGCTGGGCCGCGTGCTCGAGTTCAACACGCACTTTGACCGCTACCGCGCCGACGCGCCCACCAACTGGAAGGGCCAGCTGGGCATCTCCAAGGGCGGCAGCGCCCTGTTCGACCTCGGCACCCACCTCATCGACCAGGCCTACGTGCTCTTCGGCCTGCCCCAGTCCGTCCACGGCCGCCTCCTCAACCAGCGCGAGGGCCGCCCCGAGTTCGAGACCCCCGACGCCGTCGTCGCCCAGCTCACCTACCCGGACGGCCTCATCGTCAACGTCAACATCAGCGCCCTCAGCGCAGAGGTCGACCAGCTGCGCTACTGGGTCCGCGGCACAAAGGGCAGCTTCCGCAAGTTCCACCTCGACCCCCAGGAGGACTACCTGCGCGCCGGCGGCAAGCCCACCGACGCGGGCTACGGCATCGAGAGCACCGACCGCAGCAGCCTGACCGCCGTCGACGAGGCCACCGGCAAGTCCAGCCAGGTGCCCGTGCCCGAGCTCGCGCCCGAGACCTACCGCACCTTTTTCAGCGAGTTTGCCAAGGCCCTGCAGAGCGGCAAGGCTGAGGATGTTCCCGTCAAGGCTGAGCAGTCACGGGATGTGCTGAGGATCATTGAGGGCGTGTTGGAGAGCGCAAAGACTGGCAAGGACGTTGTTCTTGCTTAGGTGGGGAGATGAGGTGCAAAAAAAGAAAAGATTTGAGTGCATAAGATTGTATAGATGAATTTTGTATATACCAGCTGGACACATAAAGGCAGCAAAATGTCAATGAAGTTTACGTCAAAAAGTACTGAAAATATCAGTTTATTGTATGAAGCATGGTTATGATAGCTGAATCAAGACAACATTTAAGAGTTGGTACAAGGAATAGTTTACACGTTTTCAATACGAAACAACTACCCGCCAAACAAAACATCACAACCAAGAAGATACGCGAGATGGAAAATTCGTAAAGATAAAAAAAAATAGTCATGATTCTATACACGCTGTCGCTATGGCGAGTTATATCCTATCCCTATCCATTCACCCAGAAGAGAAGAAGAAGAAAAAAAGTATCCTTGAAAAATGTAGAGCCCTGCTTTACATGAGCAAAACCGCACACGCCACCGCCGCCAACGCCGTCATCATCGTGGCACTGCCCGCCGATCTCGCGCCCATGCTCTCAATCTTAATGGGCGTGCCGACAAAGTCCGGGTTGTAAGCGGCCGGCTCCTGCTCCGCGAGCGTGCCGTTCCAGCAGTACTGCTGGAAGCACTTGTTGCAGGCGTCCGGCACGGGGGTCCTGGTGCGCTCAAAGCTGCGAGACAGCATGGCGCAGCCGACGCACACCGGCCAGTTGGAGTCGCGCGTCGAGTTGCCTTGGGTGACGACGTCCCAGCCGTTGGTGACAATGGCGTTGCGCTCGTCCAGCTCGTACGACATTGTAAAGGTGGACACGTTGGACTGGAACTGGTAGGGGAAGTTGGGCAGGTAGACGATCAAGGGCGACTCGCTCGTCACGTTGGTCGAGTTGCAGCCAAAGAAGACGGGCTTGGTGTTGAGGCCGAGGTTGAGGAACGTGTTCTTGCCCGGGACGTAGGGGAAGCCGGTGCCGTTGGAGATCTGGTCAATGGCTCGCTCATACGTGGCGATAGGAGAGGCACCATCAGGCCAGGCGTTGTCGGTATCGGCCGATGAGTCGACGGAGAAGACGACGTCGACCTTGCGCTCCTGCAGTAGGTGAGGGTGGTAGGGGATGTTCTGCAGATCCTCACCACCATCGACCAGCGTCAGTCGGTTGCTGCCGGCGCCGGGATTCCGCTCCGAGTTCCAGCCCTTGAAGGGGTTGGGTGTCCAGTCCGCAATATCGTTGTTGTCGTTGCCAAGCGTAGTCAAGATGCCGCTCACAATCTTGATGACAAAATCGGGAATTCCCTTGGGCACAAGAGTGCTGTTGCCGTCCTGGAGATAGAGGATAATCTGGTTGAAGAGAGTACTAGAAGTGCCCATGATGTAGCCGACGTTGTCAAAGCCAACCATGCAGCTCTCGTTCCTAGGCAAGGAGCCATTGGCGAACTTGGAGCCGGCGTACTTGAGTGGCACGTAGCCGTTGAGGGTTGGGTCAGACGAGCCCATCTCCCAAGGGTTGATGTCGAAGACGGTAGAGTTGTTGGAGATGATGATCTGACCCGGCGCACGACCATCTGCAACCAGGAAAGGGAGAGGCGTTTGTGCGTTTCTAAAGTCGGGGTCATCGGCAATGGAAGAGAATGTGAAGCCAGGGCCGCCGTTGGGAGCACCGACAAGCTGATATGACAGCATGCGGCCCCAGTAATCGGTGATGGAACGGTCGTAGCCGGCATCATCCTTGGCATCAACGTCGTCAAAGATTTCGCTGTAGTAGCCTAGCAAGCTATACTGCTCGGGTCCTAGGGTTTCATGTCAGTCCATGTGATTCGGCCTTGTTGTAGATTCTCTTGAATTCGACCTACCTTTTAGAATGGAGTTTTGTGTCTGCCAGATGGTGTCCGAGTTGAGCGCATCCTGAATGGTGGTGAAGTTGTTGGTGTAGATGCTGCCAACCAGCCAGCCACCTCCAGACAGGCCGGAGAGATAGGTTGCACTCTGCAGCAAACCGCCCAGAGCGCCTGTGGCGTTACTGCCCGGTGATCGAGAATCCCAGGCGGCAATGGCTCCGGCTCCGTTCAGCATGGCTCGGTAACCACCTCCAGAAACGGCCAGGCCGATGTTGGGCAGCGCCGTGCTGTCCCTTTGAACATTCGACAGATACCTATCGCTGTTGAAGCCAGGGATGGCGACTCGCTTCAGAAAGTCACGGATGGGCGCAATGGTCGCATTGCGTCTCCGAGGAAGCCATTCTCTCTCCTGGGGACTCAGCTCCGAGCCGATGCGGATCTGGGGACGAGTGCTGGGGCAATCGACTGCGGAGGGCGCATAGCCCTTGGGTGACTGATCGGTGGCTC
This sequence comes from Trichoderma pleuroti, assembly GCA_001721665.1. Lineage (NCBI taxonomy): Eukaryota > Fungi > Ascomycota > Sordariomycetes > Hypocreales > Hypocreaceae > Trichoderma > Trichoderma pleuroti. The sequence goes on from MDJU01000071.1 coordinate 21,644, forward strand.
GGCCCTCGAGAGACCGGGGGACTTGTTGGAGATCACGATGCAGAATGTCGTGAGGAGGCACTGAGAGAGGGAAAAGTGAATGTTAGTTTTATGCTCTTCATAGTCCATGTGCGGTTCATGTATCTCGGTTGTTCTCAAGCCAGGTGGATGGAATAAGAAGACAGCGACTGCCCATTGGCCGAATTCTCAACAATGGACACTCATTACCGCTGAGATTTATTCAGAGGCAAAGCCTGTAAATCCAATCTCCTTTTTTTCCCTCCTGAATTCAACAGCATATAAATGACTAGATTCGTACCTGCAGAAGCCCCGGCTGGCGCCAGGGCAGCCGCCGCAGCGAGCAGAACCGCCAAACGGCTCATGGTTCAAGTTGAAAGTGGTGTTTTGGAAAGCCAAAGGTCTAATCCAGCAGAGTCTTAGAAGAGTACTCGTATTATGCTGAAAATGTCCCGAGATAAGCTCAAGGCAGCAGGAAAAGAGGACAAAGGACAGCAAACGGCTCGCTCGGGCGAAGAAGGGAGTGAGCAAACAGAAGACGAAGCAAAGATTATGGCCAAGATGGAAATATCAGCTCAGACCATCCAGTGACATGAACGCTGAGACCAAAGCAACACCCGATGACGGGATCAGAGAGGGACTCTGCGGAGATTTATTCCTTGTGTGAATCGGACCCAAAGGTACAGAGAGTATTATTAGCACGCACACCTTTTCTTACCAGCCCTTTCGAGGAACCCATTGCGGTGGCTTAGTCGATGTTTGTGGCCCTCCACAACGTGCTAGTCGCTCTCCGCTAGATCATCTCACTTTTGGCAGCACCCTCCGTGCATCATGCGGATCCAGACAAAGTACAAGTCGATCCGCACCAGGGTCCATCGCTCTGCGTCAGGCCAAGGGGCGGTACATAGGTTTGCGCGAATGTGCTCGCACTGCCTGCTTTCCGCTTGGTGGCTTGCAAGCCGTTATCGAACATAGGCGTCAAATAGTCCGGATGGCGCTTATTTGGCTTCCCGTGCCTCTCCGGCGCCATCATGTCATTGTCCGTCCTTGTCCAGTCCAGTCCAGTGCCCATGGCCAAACACAACACCACACAACACACAACACTGAGCTTCTGGCAAGGGGAAAATAGGGTTGCGGGCGGCCGCCGCCAATGGCACGCATGTGAAATTTGCGTCGCCTCCAGCCGCCAATGGAACCGCCATACCAAGGGCTTGCCAAGGGACCAGCGGCTTCACATCGTTCCTTGGCGGGCTTTTGCACTGTGACGCTGTGACGAAACTGAGACCCGGCGAGGGAGAGGATATGTAGCATGTGGTCCCGTCGAAGGAGCGAGGCGGTGCCATGGGAGCACAACGGGCTCCCTTTTTGCCCATCTTGGATAATTCCTCACAGTAGCACGAGTAGTAGTATTCGACGCCTGGATAATACGGAGCCCGTAGATTTTTTGAACCATCTGGCCGGCGGTTTAGCGTCCAGCTCCGGCGTCCCTCGGACGTGTGTGCCTGAACTTTGTTGCAAGGACAAGTCCAAGGACGGCCTTTGTTATGTCCGGCAGCCAACCGCACGGCACTCTGAAGCCACGATGTACCTCCCGGGATAGATGTGCACGAAAGAGAAACAGAAAAAAAAGCTGCTGTTAGACAATAGCCAGCGCAACGCTGCACGGTGCAGTAGCTCGGACAGTGCTCGTACGCACAGATGCGCGGGTCAGCAGCAGACAGAAACGCCCAGGATGAAACCCTGTGAGCAGATTGGCGTTTCACCCCCATCTGCCCGTGCCCATTGCCTGAAAGGGCAGCAAAATCCCTGCAGGCACCGCACAAGGCGTGTGGAATCCGTCTCGTGGGCGGAGGCGGCGCGCCACCCTTGGCCCCAGAAGCTGCCGCCCGTTTGCTGCCCAAGAGGGTCGCCGATTCGAGGGTCCGACATGGGCGAGTTCGAGATTTGACAAATCGAGCATCGACGGTCCGGAAATTAATGCCACAAAGTGTCCGGGTTTGATTACCATGATGTGAGGCAACAAGATAGTATGTCAGTTCCTAGTATCACAATCGGGTAGATACCCGAGGGCAGAAAACCAAGAGGCCTCTCTTACCGCCCTCGGCCACATCTGTTTCTCCCTCCCTGAAACCTCGCGACCTTGCACCTTGTCCCTCCCAACACGGCACACGAGACACGACAATTCTCCTCCAAGTCAATGCTCCTTTGTTTCTTCTTCTCTCGCTCATCAAAATCAAAAAAAAAATCCTCCGCCCTCCGTCAGCCAAGAGGCAAATCCCACCAACCACATGCCCACCCGAGGCTGAGCTGGCAAATGAGAAATAAGGACACCACACCGCCCGACCAAGCAAGGCTCGGCTGACCACATGGCTGTGCTTCTTCCCAAGCTTTCTGCGCTACTGTACGGAGCACGATGACTGCGCTGCTGGCTCCTCCGTCCATACGAGTCGCAGCACACTATTGGGCAAAAAGTGTCTCTATCTGTATCTGTTTCATGTCATGACAGCTCGAATCTCCTCTGATGGTTTGCTCTGCTCTTGCTCTTCTTCCTCCAAATCCCGCGGATGCTCCGGGAACCGAGGCCGCTCAGCTCAGCCAAAAAGACACGATGGGATCGTCAAGTCCGCAAACTAACGTCAGAACCACAAGGGCCGCTCTTCTGAATCCCGGATCCCGCCCATCGAGCTTCTACTACTAATACTGAGTCGCAGCGCTAACAAGCCCCCCCAGGCTAATGCCAGTCGGCCTGGCGCCCTGCCGAGCTTGCCGAGCCCAGCCCAGCCAAGCCCTGGCCCCTTGTCGCTGACCAACCAGAAGCTCGACGTCAAACGGTCTCGGAATGTTGCTGTGGCCCTAGGTCGGGCATATCGGAGTCTTATCGAGGCGATGGGCTCCTGACTTTGGGTTATGCACAGGAAGATAGTCGCAGAGGCTTTGCTGAAAGAAACAACAGGAGGATCGTATCGTAGCATTGCACAATGCAGCTGACTGTCTGTTATAATTCGTTGTTTGTGGATGTTGTGGGGAGACAGCAGTCGTCTCTCCAGTGCACGGAGTCGGCGCAAAGGTGCCAACCACACGCTGCCAGGGGTTGTACAAAGAAACGCCCAGCCCTCCTGCAGACGCAGATTGCCTGTGTCTAATTTCCCGCCGTTGGTAGGTGCTGATGTTGCTTGAGGCCTCCAAGGATCACCACATGTAGGGCGAAGCAGCTCGAGGGAGCTGCTCGAGAATAGACGAGCAGAATCCCTGGCCTTGCTCGTAATCACTTGTTCTTCAGGGCGAGAAGTGAAAAGTGACTGTGCTCGTTTCCCATCAATTTCCCCATCGATTAGGGCAAAACACTAGGAACCACAAGTTTGCAAACACTCACGTCATGTAAGGAGATGTTTCCTTTTCAAGAAAAGGAGAGAATATGTCTATTGGCCTCTTTAGGGGCACTTTGAAGGATGGAGTTGCTGCCCAGCACTCCAGCAGGCCTGTCTGTGGCTGTGGGATTCAGCATCATGTCGAGATGCAGAGGACTTCTTCTAGTGGGCGGGCTGTGTTGCCACAACCTAATGTGATAATTTCTCCTCATATCTAGCATCAAATCAATACATGTTCGCAAAATACAACCGTTTCCAAGTTTTCCAAACAATGCCCAATCTCAACCCCCCGCATCTCTCCACATGAGCATCCAGCATTCACAGATATCATGTCCTTTCCAAGTCGACCAAGGCGAGGCCTCCCACGCATGGCCCCAGTTCTAGCTCACAGCAACTGGTCAAGCCATATTGCTCTCCAGGGGAGCTCTCCCCAGATGTACAGATTTTCCAGGCCAAGAACAGTGTGCCTGTTGCCTCTTGACGTAGAAGAAGCAAAACCCAGCCATTGATACACCCGTGACAGACTTTGATAACTTCTTTATTGTTGGGTGCCTGTAGGTCTTGTCTAGTTTCTCGAAATCCCCTTCATACTCTGGTTAACGTCTCCTCCCTTGTATAGCAGTACATCCGAATCAGCACGACTTAATCCAAGCCCCCATTCCACCATACCTGCCTCGCCTCGAACCATCTATACAAATGATTTACCACGTTGCCACACAAGCAGAGGAAGATTGAAAGTTTGTCCAAAGGAAGTCCTCCTAGCAGCAACTGCAACTGCTGCTTCTGCACGATTCCGGCGTATTCGACGGCCGGTGTCCGCTCTCAGCTCGAGTTAACTTGTACGATCGAAATATTTCTCGCCTCTGTCCAGCCATCGCATATTACTATGTTAATCAAATTTGGTATCCCGATCCTCCGTTGCATCTCTCTGCAGCCACATGGTCAGTAACAAACCCGTGCCTATATCAGATCTTGACCTACGACTAGATGCTCTTGTCTTCCCGTCTTGCTCTCATTAGTATCCCCCCTGAATCCCTATGCTACTAGTCTGTCGTAGTTTCTTTCGTGGAACCATCTAGATATTCCCTCTTCTTCAATGCGAGACCGGCAGTGGCGTTTTCGTGCTACCTTATTCAATACAAATCTCGTATCATTGTTTCAACTCAAGGATGGTGTCGGACGGTTTAGACAGCGGAACCCCTATTCAATGACACCGCTGGCATCCGAATAATTCAAATTGTAGGGATGTGAGAAGATGGATTGTTCCAGGTATACAATGGGACATAACCCTAGGCTGCTATTGACGTTTCTATGAAAGAGTTTCTCTCTAAGCTTGAAGCAACGAGATGGATATACCACATTGTCTTAAAGATGTGTGCGGTTCCAAGTCAGAACAGTCAAACTCATGCCATGGCCGCCACATTATGCCCATCTCTACTACACGATACTACATTCATTACTTGGGCTTCATCGCAATACGCAAGTCTCAACAGGTCCCATCAAACTCTAAAACAGGGCATTATTCCATACAGCTACACTTGTTACATTTATAGAGCAAAGTTGCAAAAAAAAAAAAAGATAAAGAGCCTGTGGGAATTAGTCTGCTTCCCCAAACGGACAAACATGAAAAGAGGCCTACTACGAAGCCATAACAACAGCCTAGAAGTGAGGTTATGTGAAAATCCCAAGATTCGGACCAAGAGTAATTTGGGCATTCTTTCTCGTTTTGAACCCCGAACTGAGCACTATCCGTCGAAAATAATCCTGTAAGTAAGACGTCATGTTACTTTGTTCCCTATTACAGTCTGCTGAGTATGTTTGAGTAAAGGGCAGCTGGCCCAGGTTACGTGACCAATGATTACGCGCCAGGGGGGGGAGGCGGAGGGGGCTGGTCGCTCGGAGGCGGAGGAGGAGCATCTCCAGAAGGAGGGGGAGGCGGCGGTGCTGATCCGGAGTACTGCTGGATGAGAGCATTGAGAGGACCAAGACCTGGAGGAGCAGAGAGACCGGCAGCACCCGCCTGGGGGAGTCCAGGAGGTGCACCCATGCCAGGTGCAGCGCCATAGGCACCATACGCAGCGTAGGTGGGATACCCACCCATTCCAGGAGCCTGGTGCTGCGGTGCCTGGTGAGCCTGTTGGTGCCATGGAGCCGCTCCTCCAGACGAAGAGCCATAGTTTTGTCCATAGTAGTTGTTCTCGCCGCCGTGGCCGTTGCCGTTGCTATTGTCGTGGCCGCGATTATTACGATCGCGCGCCCAAGGAGCCGCAGAGCTTCCTCCGCTGCCTCCGCCGCCTCCGCTGCCTCCGCTGCCTCCGTCATTGGAGTCTTGGTTGCGGGATCTCCAGGGCGCGGGTCCACCAGTAGGTCCTCGTTGCCATGGCTTCGATTCGCTGTTTCCATTGTAGTTGTTGCTGCTTGGGCCGGCCTCGATCTGCGCTGGGGCAGCTCCGGAGCCGCCGCCAAGTTCTTGCATGAGTTGCTGGAAAGGGGGCGTTAATTACTGGATGGCATTATGGGGAAGGGGAATGGCTACATACCTCCATTTCACGATCAACGGCATCACCACCTCCGATCCTACCTGCAGCAGGTCGACCACCACCCGCATCGTTGCGCCAATTGGCACCTCTCTGGCGATCCGGACAATCTCTAGCCATGTGGCCGGCATTGCCACAGACTCGGCAGATGATGCTGGCGGTGTAGTTTTGTCGCTCGGGACAATCATATTTGCGATGTCCAATCTTACCACAGTTCTGACAGGCTTGGTTCTCGTCATCTCGAAGAGTTCCGTTGAGGGCCGCAAGTTCTCGAAGCTGGTTACGCTTGAGTTCGTTTTGGCCTTCGGGAATCGAAGCTGCCTGCAACGGGGTATCAGCATCAAAGGGTATCAACATGATGGACGAGGAGGGGGAAGAGACTCACGGTTTCAATGACGTTGTGGATGAGCTGCTTCGCCTTGTTGACCTTTTCTTCGGTATCTGCCATGATCAAACAGTGAAGATCTTCCTCCTGGTTACTGGAGTGAGCTGCATCAGAGCGACCCTTGCCCTCCTTGACGGAGCCCTTTCCACGAATGGCAATCTTGGCTCCAGAGTCATTCTCCATCTTCTTTAGTGTATTACCACGGGGTCCGATAAGTAAACCAACTTTGGGGGAGAGCTACGTGTTAGTAACTGAACTTGATGAAGAAACATTGGAAAGAACTTTAGGATTAGACAGGCACAATCAATCGACGGGAAGAAACCAGAGCCCCTTACCACACCGCGTATCGGCATAGTAGCGAGGGTCTGATCATAGTCCAAGTTGAAGGAAAGAAAGGGGGAGTTAGTGGTTAGGGTTAAAGGGTTAGCAATCATACTGAAGTTAATCTCCGGGTAGTCGTTAACAGGCACGTAGACTTTCTCCTGGGTCTTTGTCGGCCTGCGGTAGTCCTGGGGCGGGTGGTAGTTGGGAATGGTCTTCATGGCCTTTTCGACCAGCTTGTGGCGCTCGTCCTCGAGGCGCTTGCGATAGCGATATTCTCGGGTGTTGATACGTCGACCATGGTTGTCGTACTGGGGTGGCGGTGATGGGGATCTGTGGTGTCACAGCGTTAGTGGCTGTTCGTATTATGCTCGCAGAGAGGCTGTGACGGGCTGGGGAGGAGGAACATGACCGGTCACCATCTGCGGGGACAACGTCGTCGATGCGAAGCTTCTGGCTGATTTCCTCGATACGAAGATGCAGAGTGTATGCCTCGAGCTGCTCGCTCGTCATGGACGAGAGAATGGCGGTCGGGAGCCCCATAAGACCGGCAGCCTTGTTCTCGGACGCGTCGCCCCATCGATTGCGCTTCTTGCGGCGGCGAGGGCCATCGGCTTCGCTTCGCGGTTCAGGATCGCGGCCTCGTTTGAGCTCGCGTTCCTCGACAAAGTCATCCTCTTCCTCCTCGCCGCCGAAGCGCCGCGACTTCCCAAGCGGGATGTTGTTCGAGCCCGTGATGCCTTGACTCCTCCAGGACATGTTGGCGGCTGATGCGATGGTGATTCTGCGACTGAGAAGAGCGCAAAGATGAACGCGTGGAGTTGGTTGGGCCTGACCTGATGAAGTGGTGGCTGTGGCCAACTTGCGCTGCATCGCCTCTGAAGTTTCGAGCTTTGCTTGATATCGGAAGATAGTTATTCCGGGCTGCAATCTCAATTACGGTGGTTCAGCGGCTTCTAGAACGGGCTTGACACTACCGGCGACTTGGCCCCTAATTTGAACCGCTACCTGTGGTTCCATACAGGCGGAGCCGAGAGACAGGTAGCTGGTACTCCGACTTAGGAGATCGGAAGTCTTTGCCCGTGATAGATACTAGGTAGATACGTTCCAGTCAGTTTAGTAGTACCGAAATGACTTCCAGCCTATCTGTTACCCTGCAATAGGTACATTTTCGTACCGTACTCGGTGGGACCTTGGTCTACCGGTAATAGGACCGGATAACAAGAAAGTGGCGACAACCTTCTTTTTCTTCAACTGCGGAGATGGAGGGAGGGAGGGATGGAGTGAGAAATCTGCCTGTTCGGTTGGCAAAAGTGTTCCGGCTTGGCTCCCACTAAGATGAGCCACTCGTACTCTTGCGAAATACTCAACACCATGACGTGCGCTTGGAGATAGACTTTGCCGGCTGTCCGGAGCAACTGTAATTGTAGCTATATTTGGCACATTCACGTGCTACGGAATATTCAAACATGTAGATGTACTTCCTGGCATCTTAATGAAGCCTTTTTTTTTCACAGTTAAACGGCCCGGATGTCATAATCTCCTACTACGGAGTACTATTTCCTTGATTGACCGGCGAACTAGAGTAGCACAAACCCCCTCGGTGTGGGACGCCCTACTGCTTACTGAGCCTGTGGAAGATGCAAGTTGCATGCCAAGGTCATGGATGGACCTGGTAAGCGGACTTGGGAATTGCGCAGATTTCCGTCTCCTCCATCGGACCAGCTTAGAAATAGAAATCCGGCCAATAGTCTAGTTCAACCACCAACAAGGTAGAAAAGCAAAGTAAAAGCTCTGCCACCACGCGGTCCAACTATCGTCGCCGAGCTTGCACACACGAGATTAGCTGCTCCCAACAGGTACCTACACGTTGGTTGTGGATCGCTTACAGCGCCACTGACTCGGCCTCGATTCTCACTCCCGATATCCGTTATTTAAATCTCAAAGACTAAACCGGCGGGTTCTGCTGCAAGGCCTCATCGAGATTGGAAAGGCGCGCAGCCTGTTTCGTCTACCTGCAGGACGTTTGCCTAGCCTCCCGGTAAAATAGTACAGTAGTGAGTATGTACGTAGCAAGGCTCATGGCTCACGAGTACAGGAGTAACTAGCCCGAGTCAAGGTAAACAAACGGACTGCCAGAATCGTACGTTAAATTGTGGCCGTCTCGGCACTACCAAAGGTGGGCAGGGCCGCTCTGCGATCAAGCGTCTTGCTAGCTACAGTAGCTCGCGAGTGATGCCATCTCCAAGTCGGCAGTCCAAAAAGCCCAAGATGTGGCGCGTCAGCAGCGTTGAAGCAAGCCGTCGGCCAAAACCACGCCGTTGACGCAGTGTATCCAGCCCAGCATCCTTGCACGACGAATGGGGATAGCTAGCCCAGATGGCCTGTGGCGCCATCTAAATCCGCAACCCAGTTGTCTTGTCTGAGATCCTTCCGCCGACCCCTCTCGAGTCTCGGATGAATACTCGCAAGGGAGCCCGTCGCATGGCTAAGCTCCTCGTCCTCGTATTGGAGGGTTGGCAAGGAAGGATGACATCTTGTGGGATTCCGAGAGAGAGCCCAGCCAGTCGAGACTTGGCCGAAAGCCGGCATCAGTGGCATCTACATCTACTGTATACATGTACATACATGATCAACTCTGCTGGACGGTACCGTAGCATCCCCCGCGTTCAGGGAGCGGACCTGCGATTCTGATGCGTGGCTTGCAGAGACCGAGTCCGCTAATGCACACACGGTAGTGGTCTAGGTGTGCAAAGGCCTCAAATCTTCTTGGGGGCCTTGAAATAATGGGAACCGTGCCGGTACTCCAGATCCCTGTTTCGGCGGCATGGCATCGGAGGCGGACGATATGGGACGTAACACTGATTGGCCCCCCCCGACCTGGCGACTGGCACATTTGCATTTGCGCAGCCATTTGTCTGTCCTCATGCTTATGTGCTAGCAGTACCTAGCCATGACCCGGCATAGCCCTGCTCGGCCGTAGTCTAAAGCTTGGGGTCCACAGGAGCTCGACCATGTAGTAGTAGTATCAGTTACTGCATGTATATCTATCTGGACCATCTCCAAGCAACGTGTTGGGGGACTCATTGTCTCCATCAGCGAAACCTGCGCGCCCCGTAACAATCGTAGCCAAACGACACAACTGCCGGTCCTGGCTGGATACATATTCTGGCCCGAGCAGACGAAGCGACCCGGCTGGACATCGTCTTTGAATCTAACAAGCCCCGGAAGGGACAAATCCGAAAGATTATCCGAGATCCTCGATCGGTTTTGATCACCGGTGATTTCGAGAGAGAGAGAGAGGCGATTTGATGAGGGGCTGGCTTACTGTGGGGGAACCAGTCGAACATTCATGTCCACGTTGCCTCTACACGATCACCATCCAGGCCATTTCCCTGCGGTAACGGCTGGGAACCGACACTCTGCTCTAAATCCGTGCTTGGTGGCGCAGGAGACGACCGGCGTTTATCACATACCAACGCCGTTTGACTAGTGGCTGGAGATTGCACTGTCGAGTTGCACCCTGGACTTGCATGCATGAGCCAGGATTCCTAGAGCGCATCTCGACTGTGTCGCGACAACTAAAAAGGAGACTCATTCAGGCTTCTCTCCAGAAATTCGAGACTATTCAGCAATAAGCGACGAGTTACGCCAACTTTATCCGGCAACGATCCCCCGTGCCCAAGTACAGGTATCGATCAGGGAGGTGGAGCATACCGAGCCGCTTGCTTGAGCCTGAGACATAATTCACTTGCCGTGAATCTTCATTTGCTGAGCGGCCTGATCAACAGAGCCGGAAGGTGACAAGATGGTGGGAGTCCCTGGCAGATCCAAGGGCTGCGTCACTTGTCGACGGCGAAAGAAGGGTGTAAGTCATCACCAAGAAGCTTCCACATCAATCCACACGGTCTTTCTCACGGAGAGAGATACCCGTTCATGTTACGTGATCTTGTCCGATCTGCATTGCTAACCTGCGAAACAGTGCGATAAAAACGCTCCGTCGTGCCACCAATGTATACGGTCCGGCTTGCAATGCGAAGGCTATGGCCGGGACCTCGTCTGGGTCAACACCACGCCGGACGGAGATGACGGCAAGGCCAAGCCGCATCCACCTCAGGGCAAGGCCGCTGCTGGTCAACAGAGGCCATGGAGTGTGATTTATACCACAAAGACCAACAACAAAAGCAACAGCAACAGCACCGCCGTTGCTCTTCACGACTCGCTCGCTCGATCGGCCAGAGAGGAGCTCTTCTTCGGCATGCTCATCTCAATGTCCCTTCCTTATGGCCACTTACTATCTCCCAAGGCCTCTGCCATCTCGACCAACGGGTGGGTGGCAGCAGTTGACGAGTATTACAACAGAGAACCCGCTATCCGATACGCAGCTCTGGCAATGAGCGCGGGATTCATGGGGGTTCAGGATCGGAACAACAAGGTTGTCCAGTCCAGCCAACTCACTCTCCAAGGGCTCGAGGCTTACAACCGAGCGATCCACGAAATGGTCAAAGGGCTGAACGATGCGAGGCGATCTAAAAATGATGGCGTCCTTGTGGCTGCGAGGATATTGCAATCTTACGAGGTACGGATTCTACATGAAGCGAGAGCGTTATGAAAACTAACCACATGGCCTACAGCTGTTTTTCGGAAGCGCACCCGACTGGCGTGCTCATATCGAAGGCCAGTTGTCCCTCTTTTTAGCTAGAGGACCGGAATCCTTTACTACTGGGCAAGCGCATCAGCTGTATGTGGATGGACGAGTTCTTGTGGTATGACTTCAATCCCCATCCCTCTCCTAGTAGGAGTCACAGCTAAACTCATCATAGGTCATGTTGTGTATTGGAAGGCGAACCCAATCACCACTTTATTCACCCGAATGGCGCACCGTTCCATGGCGCACCATCCCCAAGTCGGTCAAAGACAAGTTGATGGACATCATGGAAGACATCCCGTTCATGCTGGTCAGCTACGATAACCTCCGCGCCTGCCAGGACCCTGATCGTGCCGACGAGCTCCGACAGGTTGCCATGTTACACTGCGAACATATTTCAAACTCTCTGGATACTTGGGAAGAGGAAATGGGGGCCGATCTCCACCAGTTTGACTACAACGTTGCCGGCTCTCCTCTGCCCGAGCCCAAGGACGACACGGAATTCTCGCTCGTCTATCTTTCGAGCGTGTACTGGGGCGCTCGCCTGATACTGTACAGCACCCTTGGGATGATGAACATGGCTTATGCGGCGGCGTCTGCGAGCCCGGGCGCCGACTCTGTCCCGTCTCTCAGCACCTCTCCGGCTTCGTCTGCTCCCGTGTCGACCCCAGCCACCTCTCCAGAAGAAACATCTAGTGCGCCGGGGCTGTGCGAGGAAGTCCCTCGGGTCAGGATGCTTAACCCAGGAACTTTTGCTCGCAAAATCGCGCATGCAGTTCCCCTTTTGTACGGGCCTTCTGCGGGTGCCATGCAGGGCGCTTCGGGCCTCTTCCCCATGGCCCTTGCGCTGCGTTTCTTTGCAACGACTGAGCCGCCTGGCCAGAGGAGTCTAGAGTCCCAAATGATTTACAATTTGTACGCCAAGCCGTTCGTCGGCAGCTTTGTTGGACGCTTCCTCCAGGATCTCCAGGGACCCCAGCTTTCCGAGAAAGCGAAACGCGATAGTGAGGTCAAGGCACAACGAAATATCTTTTGGTATGCGGTCTTGGGTAGTGAGAGTATTGTGCGAAATGAAGCTTCATGAGGAGGGGGAGGAAAAAGAAACACGTTGTCCTTGTGAAACGGCACGTTGGTTTTGCCAAGATGCTGCTAGGAATGCGGCGTTGTTGTGATGCGCTGCAGAATGTGCGCTACACAACGGGGGCTTTGACGTGAGATTCCGCGTCTTGATGTAGGATGCTTTAATCATTATGAAAGTGTTATGTAGTTTGTTTTCTCAGTATTGCAGTTATGCAAGACGCACTGGGCAATGAGCAGCGAATCACTGACACTGGCTGGCATGGTCGCGGAATGCCGCATGGATGGTTGGCCATTGTCCTTTTTATTTTTTTATATAACGTAGTTGATAGTCTAGAACAATCCAATGACTTTGACAAACATTTGTTATTAGTTGCTGAATGTATGCCAAGAATAAGCTCGACTTGGCTTGACTCACAGATGTGTTGGATCTATATATATGTGAGAACGAAGCCGTTATTGGAGTTCAAAAGTTATCACACCAACAGCACGTGCTCCTTCAGAAACAAAGCTCTCAAAGTTACCACCCCCCCTTTGCTGGTTATAAACACCATTACTACTTTAACTCTTTCGACTTGCAACACATCAAAATGCACGTGTGCGCGTGTATCTGCGGCTGCCCACGGGTAGTTGAATTTGGCAACAACGACCGGTGCCAGTTCTGCGAGGAGTATCATAACTAGCAGAGTTCTCGGAGAGAATGGTGTTATTTTGCTCTCTTCAGGAGATGAGGACTCCAGTCAGCCTTGTCGCCTTTCTTGGGGAATGATGGAGGCGAATCGATTGTGTGGTGGAAGAGCGGAAAACCGGAATGGATATAGGTGGATTTGCGGGAACGGATATGGGTACTTCATTTAATTGATGCATTTTGATCATTCGATATGGAGATTGGTTCAATTGGTTGCACTTATTGGCTCGCGAAGTTGCGTATGCTCAGGTTACTAGGCAAACATAGTTACGAGACCAATACAAATACTTTGACCAATTATTTATTTTCCTATATATACGTTTACTCACAAGAAGGTGCTATATGACAATGAAATCGACATAAAATGTAGACATAGTAGATATAAGACAAACATATCCTTGAACCCCTTAGCAAGGGCTAAGGCTCGCCGCACTACCGGCATCCTTTGGAATCGCTCCAGCAGCAACTGCGCTTTGATAACACCATCTCCAATCATCGTAACCTAATACCCAGTTGCATTTCCAAGTCCAAAAGACCCAACCGGCTGATTTCTCAAAGGCCTGTACCTGGGCGGCCCAGAACTGCCGGTACCAGCCGGCCTGGTCGGTGCGGTCACGGATGCCGAGCTCGGAGTTATCCTGGACGGAATCAGCAACGGAGATGGACCACTCGCCAATGATGGCATTGGCAGAGCGCTGGTCACTGCAGGCGGCATTGATATAGCCGTCTTTGGTGGCAGTGACGCTGGTGTCCCATTTGAGGTAACGGTGGTCGTCGAAGGCGGCAAAGTCAGTGCTGGGGAGGGCACTAGTTGGATCACCGGAGCCCCAAGAGGCGTCCTATTTGTTATTTAATGTCAGTTTGTTGATGTTTTGTAGAAATAATGATGGTAAAAGACAAGAGGTTGTTGACGCGAAGAAGGGCTACGAACCATGAATTGGATGTGGAGACGCTTGTCATCGGAGACTCCCAGGCGGCTCTCGGTGTCACGGATGCGGTTCCAGGCAAGAGGATAGTAGGTGTTGACCATGTCGGCCGCCTGGCTGGGGTAGTCGCCAGAGTGAACGGGTTCGTTGATGACTTCAAGCATGCCGACGGAAGCGTAGGTTGCATTGGTATGGATACGCTCAGTCATCCACTCGAGGAAGTCGGCTGCTCGTCCGTAGTTGTCTTGGGTATAGAACCCTGGCTGAGAAACTCCCTGATGGCAACGCTGTTAGCTGGAGATGACAAGAGCCGACATGATGGTTGGGGCTTTTCACTTACATGGCCGGTGTATTGCTGGTTCGGAAACTGCGCTCCTGGACCTCCGTGAAGATCCATAATGACATAGATACCAGCATCGTTGCACCAACCAACCAGGCGGTCGAGGTATTGGATGCCTCCACGCGGAAAGAACTCGCCTTCTTGGACAAGATCTTCACGGATCCAGAAGCCAACTGGGATACGGACCGTGTTGAGACCAAGACTCTTGATCTGACTAATGTCGTCTTGCGTGATCCAGGTGTCCCAGTGTTTCTGGAACGCGGCATCGGCGGCGTCTTGGCCAAGCTTTTGGACACAAGACCACTCATCGTTGAGACCGCCGCAGCCCATGCTGGAGAACTCGTCAGAGGCCATCCATGGCTCAATGATGAACTGAGAACCGAGGTTAACACCGCGGAACTTGTCACTGCCGGGAAGCCACCTCATAACGTTTTTCGTGTCTCGGCTCAAGACTGTGTTTGATACCATGTGAGCCGGTGTTCAGTGGCTGATCCAGAGTTTACTTACCCTTTGCGTTGGACTGGGGAGTCCAAGCATTGGCAGAGGCCAAAAGAATCGAAAAAGCAACTGCGGACAGCATCTTGAAGAAGGGCAATTGTATCAAGTGTCTAAAAGAGACAAGAGATGGCCTGAAGAGTTCCGAAATCTCATGACTTTTACAAGTTCTTATACTACTTGAGACACAACCAACATGCTACCAAGATGGTTCCTTAAATGTCGATCAACCGTTGTCGATCTTCTTCAAAGAGGTTCTAGTCAATATAGAGACTCATCAACGGCTTTCGCATATACGACGATGCTGGAAAGGCCCGAAGCAGCCGTGTAGTTTGGCTTAAACTGTCGATCGCATTGTATATTCGATACACGTACGAGGAGTCGTCATGCGAGATTTGTATATGGTTCATTTTCAACACTGACAGTATCTACGCCTACTAAGATCACATAATAGTGTTCGGACGATGTTGATGAAGTTAATCCTGACTCTTAAAGCATACAGAACCTTTAAACCGCACGCAACTGTGCTATGCTCGTCCTCTTAGTATTGTTCTTACATGATCAAGTTCATTCGGACCGAATGCCGATCTCTAAAAACAAGCTTCTCTTTATGGTAGCGCCAAGAAAACGGACCCGTGCTGACGGCCCCTGAGTTCCATGTTGATCGTACACGCCTTTTGTACAGCACATCTACTCCGTACCTTGTATTGTTAGCTCCTAACACGACGGCACTTGGCATTCCTAAATTGCTTTTGATTGAGAAACATGTCAACTGGCCGTCGGCTTTAGCCCCCTAGTTCAACTTGTACAGTACATGATGGGCGCCGGGTTTATACAAGGCCACTGGCTATCCACTTCTCAGGTACTTATTGACATGAACATGTCAGGTACAGATGAAGGTGGGCCAATGATTCTCTTCATCGGACGAGAGCGATGGCCGGGGTTTTCCAGGTTTCTTTATACGAATTGCCGGTATGTGCGAACAGCATCATGCTGAATCATTGTTTCATCTCTATGAGGCTAAAAGTGTTCTACTTGATGCAGGCACTAAAACCTTTGTTGGTGTTGAGATGTATCCCTTTCATACATAGAATGCTGACATTGTTTTCAATTACAGTTTTTTTTGTTTGTTTCTTACCTCCAACTCCCTACGTTCTGTTGCCAAGTGCACAGTGGGTGTATCTAAACTTCGAATTTCGAGGTGATTACATGTATTTTCTCCGATCCATGCATCTGAGAATACAACTGCCGGATCGAGAACTGCTGCCTATGCTAGCATTACTTGCATCTCGTACTTTCACGTAGTTGTCAGCTTACTGCCGCAAGGTCCGGCACTCGTGATTGCATATAATTATATAAGTAAGCCATTTGTCTCGTCGAAACAATATGCACATTGCAATCTCTTGGGAGACAGCATTGGCTGAGACACTCCAGTTTGCAATTAGGACATACAACACGCAATGTCTCTAGAAAAGTTACGTCCTCTGGCTGGGGGCCTCGGCTGCCGTCATGGCCCAACACCCCTTGACTCCCAATGGTCGAAAGGCTGGATCTGCGGGTGATACTGCTCTGGCTTTCTGGAAAGATCACTTGAGTTGGTGGCATGACTGGACACCAGCTCCCTCAAGCCCCAAAGGCGCCGGCCTTGTTCCCGTCTCTATGCTTTGGGGCGGTGGTAACAACGGGCAACGCGACGCCCAGAGACTGCAGCAGTTTCAACAGCTCGCTACCACGCCAACCTACGTTATGGGTTTCAATGAGCCAGACTGCTCTGGAGCCGATATTTCCGCAGACATCGACGTTAACAGAGGAGTCAGCCTGTGGAATAGCTTGATTGCTCCGATGGGCCAGAAGGGAGCTCTGCTCGGCAGCCCAGCCATGTGTCGCCAGAAGGACGAGTCGTGGCTCAAGCAGTTCAACCAGCAATCGCTCGCCAGAAGCTGGGACTTTACCTCTATTCACATCTTCAAGCCAGACATGGCGGGTGTGCAAGCCGACATTGACTACTACTGGAACACGTATCAGAAGCCGATCTGGGTGACTGAGTTTGCTTGCGTCTTTGACCAAAACAACTTTACGCCTTGCACAGATCAGAATCAGATTAACCAGTGGATCAGCGACATTGTAGACTTGTTCGAGGCCAACCCGCATATTCTTGCTTACGCATACACTGATGGTCTTGGTTTGGGATCTGCTTGGCCTCCCTTGAAGAGCGATGGATCTCTGTCTCAGTCAGGCCAGGCATATCTGAATGCCATCAGCAGGTACCACTAAACAGTTGGAGTTGAATTGACAGTTGAGCCGTTGAGAGAAACATTTCACTGTACATAGCGAGGTTTCTCGCGCCAGAGGAGAGTCTATATAAATGTATATAAAGTTTGCACAATATATTGATGAACTCTGGATTATCGTTCCACTCTGCCGAAACAACAGCCTCATAATCATTCGCATTGCCGAAGTATTGCTGTCTGACCTATTCATAACATTTTTAACTCCACCCAAAGGTCGATGTTTACGGTCGTAGCGGGACAAGAAGCAACAGCCCCTAACAACACTGGAACACGATGCTCTGGATGAAATGGCATTGCTTGGAAGAAGCTTTTCCATATATTCCTCTCTTTGGCATAGGAGATGTTTTCGAGGGTTTATAAGGCATTTTGGCACTATGGAGGAAAGAAGTTGTTGCAAGCCATTAGAACTGCTACAACCTTTCGATTTCCTTTTGCAGCATGGTCGGCAGCTATTCCAGGATTATTAGTCGCATCTTTCAACTGAAGTGGAAATGCCTTACTGCAACTCTATCTCGGTTGTTGTTATAGTCTATATTGAATACGGATCTATCATGAGCTAGTAGTTTCTACTGGCTTCGTTGCCATTGAATCTTGTCAATCCTTTGTCTCCGTCTCCCTCGAATCAGCAAGATGGCTAACATAGAGATCCTCTAACCAAAAAGAGAAGAAAAGTCTACAAGATACCCTGGCCTCAAGGGCCAATCAAGCCAGCAATTACCTCGTTAAAGATCCAAAGCCACAATCTTTCCACCTTCACTGAACGTTGCGTTGACGGTGCCGGTGGTCGTAACATAGAGTACATGCTTATCCCGAATCGTCCTGCCAAAAACGACCGAAGTAGCTCCCGCAACGAGGCTTGAGTTGATATTTCCGGCGAGAACTTTGTTTTCACCGTCTAGCTTAATCTCGGTGATTACGTTCGCTATGTTGCCGGCGACATATGCTGCTTGGGGTGTAACTGCAAAGTCGTCACCCAAAACTCCTGTAACAATGGTTTGGTAGTCTCCGACGGCGTATCCAGATTTGCTGACGGGCACGCGTCCGAAGAGAGGATCAAAGGAGTTTGTGTAATAGACATAATGGTCGAGATATCGGATTCCGTTGACGCCAATAGGTAGCGGAGCTCCCGGTGCAACCTTAAATGTTTCATCCTCAAGCACCACCTTGTATTCTCCAGTGTGTGTGTTTACACTGTAGACGACGCCTCCAGCTGAATCGGCAGTAAGGATGGTATTGGGGGTGGTTTCCAGGGTAGTCATGCCATTCAAGAACTGAGCTTCAGGAATGTCGGTCACTTTTGAGATTTTGGTCTGCTCGTTGTGAAAAGCTACCTGCCAGACCGTCCACGACCCTGGAGAGACACCGGTTTCAGCAGAGAAGTTGCCTGCATTGAGTGTGAAAACATCCGGAGACACTTCTGTTATGCCTAGAAGGGTTAGGTACCCGGAGAAGTGATGAATCAACTTTGGACTCTTTGGGTTGAATGGATTGACTTCGTATAGCTCAGGCCTGTCAGTCAAGGTGACGAGGAGGTTTCCATTGGACCGGACGGCAATGTTTTCGACCGTTGTCCCATTGGTGAACTGGTGGATGAGGCGATGGTCCTTGACTGTTGTCCAAGGACTT
The DNA here is from genome assembly GCA_001721665.1 of Trichoderma pleuroti. NCBI lineage: Eukaryota > Fungi > Ascomycota > Sordariomycetes > Hypocreales > Hypocreaceae > Trichoderma > Trichoderma pleuroti. Next base: position 40,343 of record MDJU01000071.1, read on the forward strand.
CCGTGTCTGGGGTTTATGACGCGCCAGTCGCCACTGAAGCAATTAATGCTGAAAATGTGAAAAAGAAGCTGGAGTGCATGATGACGATATTGGTCGGGTGTGAATACCAAGTTGAGATACAGAGCAAGAAAAAAAATGCGATTGATTACCTGTATTATTACCTGTATATATATTCGGTAGTTATAGGAAGCTATAGACACCCGGCCAATATCTCGGCCCCGAGACGGACTGCATCCTTTCAAATTCTTATGCCTCTTGCTGCGCACAATAATGCTCTAACCGGATACAAGCCCCGCGATCCTGCAGGTTGACGGCGTAATGAGCCCATGTCGTCGTTAAAAAAAGGTAGCATTAGAATTGAGCCAAGCAAGCAGACGATTTCTAAGCACTCGTTGATAGCATGAGAGTAACCATTTGGGAGGGATTGGGTTGCTGACTGCCTCATGGTCGCGGTATAAGTTGGTCCGTCTCGGACTTCGGACATTAATGATCTGACGAAGCTTGGCTTACATACGTATATATCTAGGAACAGAATAGTCCAATCTCTTAATACAGCATTGATAGTTCCGGGGTATTCCAGCTGAGACGCGCGCTAGATTACATATTGCGTGGACCGATGCGGTTATGTTGTTATGTCGACAACTCCATGTCTTTCTGCTATACCATTCAAGGCGTCGAGTTATGTACATGTGTGCTTAGATATTTGACGCTAGAGACCCTTATGGAATTTTCTGACCACATAGGCTTTGTTGCTGACGCTGACTTATTCACGAGAATGATTGTTTTCACGGGTTTATGGCTCCAAGGGCCTATCTGCGAGCGCTGGACGAAAACGCTCCCCTGTTGTTTAGACGTCTGGTACACGATTTATAATCTTGGGCAACTTCTTGAGCATCGTCTCCGTTGAGCCGATGTAATATTTATCTGTAAGGCTAGCTTACACAGCACTTTTGCATCACCATAACACCACTTGCTCCGTTAAATCCGTCAACGTAAAGCCGTATTCGCAATATCTTAATTGTTGACACAATCGTTAGATGGTCTCTCATCTCACATCTACCTGATCCAACTCATCATAGATGCCCTTCTTCACAGCCTCATCCGCCCAGCACATGTCGACCGCATTCCTCGCCAGCTGCACCATCTCTTGCTTCGTCAACCCTCCATAGTGATACGCCTTTTCCATGTTGCCGTCGATCCAGACATCGTGCATGTATACGGGATCGTCACTGTTGATGCAGAACTTGACGCCTCTGTTAATCAGCTCTCGTAGCTTTGGAAAGAGGACCTCGGTTGCCGTGCGTCGGTGGTAGGCGTGTGGACAGAGAGTCAAGCCGACATTTCGGTCGACCAGACCGGCGACCAGCTCATCCCGATCGAGCACATCAAGGCCATGGTCGATCCTCTCTATCTGCACGTCGAAAATGGACTGGCGAATGTGTTCGTGCGTGTCTTTTTGTCCAAAGTCGCAGTGCGTCGTGATGTGAAGGCCATCCGCTTGAGCTCGCTCAAATCCCTTTTTGAACAATATCGGAGGCCGTTCATAGGCGTTGCTGGCAAGACCAACTGCGTGGAATAGACCATGTCCAGACTTTGCCCACGGTAGAGCTGTTTGATATGCGGCTTCACCGTCTTCGACAGGCTCATCCCGCAGGAAGCAGAAAATCCAATTGGATCGCACTCCGTATTCAGATACGCCGTCACGCTGTGCTCGTAAATAGCCGTTCAACACATGTTCTGCAGGGACGCCACGGCGTGTATGTGCTTGGATATCGAAAAACGGTTCGACATAGCGAACGTTCATCTCGCGACATCGCGCCAGATAGTCCATGGCGAGATCATAAAAGTCGTCTTCTTTGAGCAGAACCTCACACCCCGCAAAATAGGCCTCTAGAAATGTCGGTACATCCTTGCGGCCACCGAGTTCCGGGCGGTGGTTATAGGTAACATTGTATGACTCCAGGAGCTCTTCATAGGTGTGGTATTCCTGGGATTTGAAGCGCAGCGGAATGTTGTTGCGCTGGGCCAGTTTCCATCGCAGGGCTGGCCGAAGTGTGCCTTCGATGTGGATGTGAAGCTCAACCTTGGGGAGAGAGGCAATGAATGGAGAGACCGCAAGCCCGTTCATGATAATTCAACCCAGTTCAACAAACACTTTGCTATAGCACACACAAGAGAAGCCCGGGCAGAAAGCACATGACAAGAGAAGCCCGGGCAGAAAGCACATGCAGCTGCGAACAAGAGAAGCCCGGGCAGAAAGCACATGCAGCTGCGAATTGTTGGCGCTCTCTCGGTGAGTCTGTGGATGATGCTTATCGTCTTCGTCGGCCAACTTGTGGGCATTTCGTCTCAAACTATCCCCGGAGCAGTCAAGGCGTGGATATCATGGCTATATCTCGAGAATTTCCAGCGGTTGAGGCATCTTCATTGGGCGTTTCGGTATGAGAACTTGAAATCAGAGATCCACATGGGCAGTAAGCGGACTGAGGCTACGGTGTAAATCGCGAGTTCCGACGGGGTAAGCTGGTTGTTCATACCGCCACCTTTATCTATCGGCCTAGAATTTCAACCAGAGCTAGACTAAGAGATTCTCATAGCATCGTCTCTCTCAGTTTCCCTTCCCCGATCGTGCGAGTTCCTGGCACGAGACCATTGAGACACAAGAAGTGGGTGCGTCTAAGCTTTTAACCGGCCATAGTCTCCCCTCACCTCGGCGAATGGCCGATCTCGGGAGACAAAACTTGTGCATATTGACCGTGGGCTATCTCGTGCTATCTCGTCGCCGCATTCCAAGATAAGCGTGAGGGGAAACGCGGTGCGATAGGGGGGCGGCGTCTTCCACAGATTGACGGGCTGCATATAGGTGCGCATGCATATATACATACAGGTTACGCGCATTCGATGAGCGGCTAATATGATTGCGCATCTCGTGAAACTGAGCCGTTACTGGGCAGCCCCATTGACGTTGACGCCGAGATGACTTCTTCAGTTCAGGAAGCGTCTCGCATGGAGACGGGCGCTGATGCCGCCATTGCGCGCCGCGTGGTGAGGAAGATTGACCGAGTCATTATTCCTCTGCTGTTTTGTACTTATATGCTCAACTTTATGGACAAGGTCATCTTGTCGAGCGCCGCCGTGTTTGGTTTGCGCGATGATACGGTAAGAGTCATGACAACCACCACAACCACATGGAGATGGAGATGAAGACGAATTACTAACACGTTGATATTTTACCATTGCAGCATCTTGTAGGACAGCAGTACAGCTGGGTTAGCAGCATCTTCTACTTTGGCTATCTCATCTGGGAGTATCCCACCACTCTCCTCATCGCCCGTCTCCCGACCGCAAAGTATCTCACCTTCAACACCCTCGTATGGGGCGCCGTTGTTGGTCTGACGGCAGCATGCACCAACTTTGGGGGCCTCATGGCCGTGCGGTTCCTGCTGGGAATGGCAGAGGCCACCATCACGCCGGCTTTCATGTTTCTGACGTCGACCTGGTATACTCGAGACGAGATGCCGACGCGCGTGGGCATTTGGTTTGCCGGCAACTCCATCGGTGGCATCGTGTCCAGCTTGATTGCCTTTGGCCTGGGACATGTCAAGGATGACGTGCACCCGTGGCGTTGGATGTACATCACCCTCGGCATTGCGACGTTCCTCTGGAGCATTCCCTTGTTCTTCTTTCTCCCGGACAGCATCTCCAAGGCCAAATTCCTGACGCCCGAGGAGCGCCAGATTGCAGCTGATCGCGTAGTCATTGCCGGCACGGGAGCTACCGAGAATTCGCGGTGGAAATGGGATCAATTTGTCGAGTGTCTCATGGACCCCAAGACGTGGCTCATCTTTCTCATTACCATCGTCGGCCAGATGCCCAACAGCGGCACTCAGAGCTTCTCCAACATCATCATCGGCTCCTTCAACTTCACCTCACTGCAGTCCACTCTCATCAACATCCCTTACTCTGTGCTTACAGCAGGCATCATTGCGGGCTCCGGATGGCTTGCAGGCCGCTACCGAACCCTAAACTGTTTGCTCATTGTCATTATCCTCATTCCGTGTGTTGTCGGTGCGGCTGTCATCTACCGCCGTGATAGCGTGCCTCATGGTGTTCAGCTGTTTGCCTACTTTCTTCTCGCTCCTGGACCCGCGGCTATGCCTCTCACAATGGCCCTTGTCCAGTCCAACTACCGCGGCGTCACCAAGAAGATGACTGTTACGGCTATGCTCTTCGTGGCGTACTGTACCGGCAACATCTCTGGCCCTCAATTCTTTCGCGCATCGGAGGCTCCGACATACAAGACTGCTTTCAAGACAATCATGATTTGCTATTGCATCGTCATTACCTTGGCCATCACCTTGAGGTTCTATTTGCAGTGGGTAAATGCGAAGCGCACGAGGGAAGAAGGCTTCGTTGGAAACGCGGGCTCGGCTGGTGCAGTGGCTGATGGTAAGGTGTCTGATGTATTGGACGGCAAAGATGTTGCCGAGGCAGTTACGGAGATCCAACTGAGGCCAGAGGATTATGAAGATGTGACGGACTGGAAGACGGTTGGTTTCAGGTACCGGCTGTAACTTTCACTTCAATACCATGTTGCCATCCGGCGAAATTCACTGTCCATGTAATTGTAATGTATCAGTAGAAAGAATTGGTTTGTAAACATGTCCTGAATATGCTTTATATACAGCTGATCTGCCTGTCGCTTGTTCAACTCTTATAATGCAGTTTTAGTGTGCGTATCTTCTACTCTGTTTTCGATGGCTCAGACTCCGAACTGTAGTCGATAAGAGGTTCAGCCCCTGCGACAATGTTGTGAAAACTGCCCAATGTAATCGTTGCCACTTCTTTACTCTTATCAAGAAAGTTATCCTCATCCGGCGCAATATCGCTAGCATAGTAAGGATCTTTAAAGGCGTTTATATAGTGCTCCAAGCTCGGGATCTCCCATATCACGGCACCGTCAAATTCCATGACATTAAGAGGGACCGGCATTGCCGTCAAGGGCTGGCGCAGGGAACTAGGGGTGTGAATCTAGATAATGTCAGAAAGGCTATTTGACTGGAGATCCCTTTGAGAAGATGGCTTACCTGCGTGTACCCGATGATGCCATTCTTCTTGGCCCAGTACGCAATCTTGGGCGCATGAATGTTCCTCCAGTGGTTATAGAATTGCTCTTCTGTAAGATCAGGCCGACGCCTAATAAAGGCAATCATGTATAGTGTAGAACTCATGGCGATTGAGTTTCGGAACGTAGAGTAATGGACTTTATAGCAGTTGGATACGAGATGCTGTCTGAATTTTCCATGATTCATTCAAGTGTATTGCTCGTTACTGCAGCCATAACTATATACGTGTGCTTCTACATGATTGAGAGCCAGAGAAGCACGTCATCGACCGGGCTTCGGCCGAATATTCAATGTATTTAAAACGGGAAGCGAGGCCATCCCAGTTGAAATAGACCACCACGGACCGTCAATGGCTGAGTACGTGCACATTACCAATTGGGTGACAGGTTGCGAAATGAGGCGTCCCCATAGTGCGATTGTTGTTCCGCCGAGCTCGGCCGAATTCCAATGCTTAGAGAATACGACACGACAGCAGGTCATGAATTAAAAGGGCCTAGGAGATAATGAAGAACAAGTAATTGGTGTATAAGAGGCACGTGCAATTGGAAAATCATCTGATAATCCACTGATCTATCAACATGAGCGAAATAAAAAATGTCATAGTCATTGGAGTATGATTCCCTCTCATCTGCACTAACAAGCCACATCTCGAATACCTTCTAACAGGGCTCTCTGCAGGCTGGAGGGACGTTGAATCCCGTCGTAATCTCGTCATTGCTCCAACACGGCTTCTCAGTCTCTGCCTTGGTCCGCGCTTCTTCAACTGCCAAGCCTCCCCCCGAGGTCAAACTCTTCCGCACCGACTACTCCAGGGCTTCCCTCGTATCGGCATTCAAGGGTCAGCATGCGGTTGTCAACACCATCACAATGCCCGATTTCGAGGAGCAAAAGAACATCATTGACGCTGCCGTCGAAGCGGGGGTCAAGCGATTTATCCCGGCCGAGTTCGGGATTGACACATCAAAAGAGAAAGTAGTCGAGATCGTGACCTTTCTTCGCGTGAAGCCGCAGATTATACAGTATCTCCGGTCTATCCAGGACAAGATTACATGGACGGCAATTATTACAAGGCCGTTTTTTGACTGGTAAGTTCTCCTGTTGTACACCCTCTATCTCGGATTGTTTCCCTCGCAGGCACTTTTTCAACACCCGCCTGTGCGGACAGAGAAATATTAATATCTGACCAACGCAACCATGCTCGGCTAGGAGTCTCGGCAACGGATTCTTCTCTTTTAATCTTCCTGGCCGTACGGCGCGTACCCACCAGCCCGGATATCACAGCCACCGCTTTAGCTGGTCGAATTTGTCTACAGTCGGCGAGGCGGTGGCCCGCGTTCTGCTGGCACAAAGCTCCCCCATTGCTGTGAACCAATACGTGCGCGTCAGATCGTTCAATGCTAGCCAAGACGAGATACTGAAATCTCTTATTTCGGCTACGGCGCGCTTCGAGGACGAACGGGGCTTGAAGACGGTTGAATGGAGGCGGATTGGCGTCGTTTTAGAGGGAAAGGTTGAGGAAGCGCGGAATAGGCTGGCCCAGGGCGATACAAGCGGCTTGGGGTATATACTCAGCAAGGCCATTTACACTACTGGAGGCAACTTTGACGATGAGGGCGTGGTTATGAACGAGAAGCTGGGTATGATGCCGCCAGAAGGTCTGGATGCTGCTATTGAGCGAGAGTTGATCAAGCTTCTGCCCTAATAGACTATTTGCGCATTCAGTGAGATTATATAGATGCATCGTCAGATTGCTATGGTAAGAGTGGGCTATGAACATCGATATTGATTAATCTTATAGAATACTATTACACTGAGTCAAGTGTAACGCAGGTGTGCCTTGTATGCTTGAACGAAAGATTAAGCTTATCAATTGTACTCGGTTCTAGTTGCTGGACCACATATAAGACGATGAGTTGGCTTTCTGTAAGATCATCCTTGCTCATATGCGGGCTGTTTTTGCTGGCTGTTACACAGCTGGCTGCGTACATTACCTCATGCTTAGCAACACAATTGCTTGACTCTAATCTGGGGTAATACATGAATGTCTGCACAATCAAACTGCAGCGCGGGCCATCTCGCCTTCCGGGGCCTTGTCTGCAGGAAAACTCGACGCAGCTCTCAGGGTTGTATACACACATACGTGTATTTAGCCACGTTATGCTTACCCTCACCCTAACATATCAGCCAACCATTGCTGATGGACGGAGCTCACAATCCGAATTCCGCTTACATATTATACAGGTATCTAGCTCGGCAAGTGTATGTGCTAGGGTACCTCAGTCTATTCTCAGATAGTAGTTGCAGCAGCTGGTTGTTTTCTGACATGCTGGTTCTCCCATTAGATGTTCGTGCTCCATACTAACAGTACAGGCATATGGACCCAGTTCGTATTTCGTACTTGCAACGAGCAATGTCAGCTGCCAATTGCGCTGCATATAAGTGATCCAGACATCTCACTCATTGTGGCGGGGGGCGGCCGATGGCAGAGTTCAACGTTCCTTAGCCTCACGCAGAAGCTTCTAGCTTGGTGCGCTCGGGTTTTTATTATCCATTATGCTAAGCCTTAGCCTCTGCCAACGGTCAGCTTTAACGTGATAAGTAATGATTAGAGCACTTCAAAGCCCGACTAAGTGAAACGTGGACAAGTTCACATAGCGGTCTTGATCAACTTGCTATAGCTGGAGCCTATCTGAAACCATCTATACACAGACAGCACTCTTCAGCAATGGTTCGACCGTCAAGACAGCAAAAATCGACTGATACAATGTCGCCGCCTCGGCTCCGAAAGGTCCGTAAAGGGACACGCAGCTGCTGGGAATGTACGTCTTAAACTTACTCTCGGCAGCCTTGCTATTCGTCTTGTCCGGCTTCTAATCGATGAGATACTGTTCAGGCAAACGCCGAAAGATTAGATGCACATTCCCTTCTGGTAACACAAGCGTCTGCAATTGGTGCATCTCTCACGGTTCTACCTGCATCAGCCAGCGGTTCCAAGATGAGACGGGCGATGCATCGCGCGCCCAGAGCATGGAGAGCCGGATGATGCGCGTTGAGAACTTGCTAGAACAAGTCCTTGAGAAGTTGGACTCTGTAAGCCGGCAGAGTCATACCGAAGAGCCACCAAGACGCCCAGCAACAGTCGATGACGGTACTGGAATTGATGTTGTCAACACAGCATCTAATATGTCGGCTCCTTCATCGAGCTCTGCCGTGGTTTCTGTATTCCAGAGTGCATCTGTAGGAATAAGATTCCCCCTGTTGTTTTAATAATTACTATGGAAACTGTATACTAATCAGTTTCTCGCCCTTCAGTTTATGTCGGAGATTGGTGGAAAGGAGGCGTGTTCGACGGATGCTTCAACCATAACTCTGGATACCAGCCCATCAACTACAACCAACGACACAGGGATGTGGCCGAAATTAAAGAGAGTCTCCCGCCTGCTGTTGGAGAGGATGCCGTCTCGTGCCGCCATTGAGTTTCTGGATAGTCAAAGCTCGCCTTGGATCTGCCAACTTCTTCGCCCTCTTCCGTCTCTAAAGCAATCGAACAAATTTTCGCTATTCAAAACGATGCCACTCGAGTCGTCAACCCTTAGCCACCCAACGGCCATAGCGAGAGCCTTGATGTGCATTGTCATGTGCCTGCAGCAGCTGCCTCAGCATGTCGACATCACGCAACTCCGATTGCCGTCGCCTCGGAATGAATACATGGAATCTCTGGCTTCGATTATAATCTCCTTGGTTACCTCCGATGACGAAATAATCGCCACGTCTGAGGGGCTTGAATGCCTTTTACTTCTTTCCATCTACTTTGTTAACTCGGGTAGGCCTCGTCGATCATGGCTCAATAATCGAAGAGCGCTGGCAATCGCGCAGTTGATGGATCTCCACAGGGTTTACGACGAAGATGTTGACGATGACAGAAATAGCCAAGAAGTGAACATGGCGGAGCTGTGGCCTCACATTGTCCACTACGACCGACACCTCTCTCAGATTCTTGGGTTTCCGTGCGGAGTGGTGGATACATATGAACCCCTTGCTCCATGCAATCTCAAACTCATGCAGCATTTGGATCAACACAAGCTGGATGCCCTCTATCTTGCACAGCTCGACCGCATCGCCGCACTCTTGATTGAAAGAGAACAGAGCTCTTCAAGACTAGCAATGGCTTTGACGCAGTCCATTGACAACGCGCTTCTGAATTTGGCCACGTCTGTGCCGCAATCGTGGTGGCATCCCTTTGACAGACTTTCAGGAACACAGGTAGAGGCAATGGAGATGCTGTACGCCCGATACAACATTCAACTATGGCACCACCAGCTCGAAATGTCCAGTCACTTGCCGTTTATGCTTGACACATCAGAAGAACGACAGACCGAATACAGCAGGATTGCGTGTCTCAAAGCCGCGCGACAGCTCATCAAAGTCTATCTGCCACTACGAACGACGTTTGGCATGTTCTCGTGCTGCATGACTAATTTCCAGGCCTTTACGGCCGCCGTGATTCTCATCTTCAACATGTTTCTACGGTCGCCGGCCGTTGAGATGGAGGCTTTATCTGGCCGTACCGAGAGGGACTGGGGTTTGGTCGCCGATGTCATCGGGGTTCTGGATGCGGCGGTTGAACAGTTTGACGACCGAGTCGCTCTGCAGGCGCGTGACGTTTTGAAGCTCCTCCAAGCCATCGAAAAGGACCCAAAGACACTGCAAGGAGACAAGTTTCACTTCACGATACCTTACTTTGGGGTTATTTCCATTGCGCGAAAGAGCCGTGCCGGGGACGAGGGCGACGACCAGCAAATGGCCGGTATTCATGGTGAGAACGCCGACCAGCTAGTGTCGCAAGGGCCGGCGTTCCACCTAGATTATTCGCCGACCTTTATGACAACCATTGACTTTATGGGGCCGAGCACGGCGGCTGATGTTGACGAGCTGATGCAACAGTGGCTGGTGGAAGACATGTAACGGCAGGTATAATCTGCGGAAGACAAGGATTCAGCTCAACATGAACAACTCTTTGGTTACTCGGACTGAAAGTTCAGAGCGTGTATGCGCTATTCAACCTCTGGGCACTTTTCTCTTTTTTCTTTCTTTTCATTATACGTCTACACATTATCTTTAGCGGAGGGCGTTGGACTCGAGCAATACAGCCAATGGAAGCCATGTCAAAAGCAAAAGAGAGCTGTATCTATTACTGCATGAGTCAGGTTGCGAGGAACAAGCAGATACCCAGGAAAATAGAAACCGGGATGGTTTATATTCTTACAACTGTCAACTCTCTGCACAATTGGATGGAGTCATTGCCTCGGACCTTTTCGAGGTGCACGATGACGCCGAGGAACGCCCATTACTCTAGCCCCTTGGTTCAGAACTCTTGGGAGTGAGTCGGGATTCGCCTGTTCGTATTCAATTAGTGCCTCTCCAGGAATTAGTTAGACCCGCTTGCAACCTCAATGTCTGCTTGGAATACTGATACCACGGCGTTTAGTTCGTGTCCGACTACCTATCTTGGAAATTTTGGGCGACAACTTACATACATGGGCGTCACCATGAGCGTGAACGTATACAATGCCAATGGTTCCTGGGAAGCCGAGTGCTTATTACGCCGGTGACATGCCACGCCGGGCTCTGTGCGCGCGTAAGGAAGAGGCTCTCTTCCCCGGTATTAATTCTAGCCGGAAGAAAAAAAGAACTTCCGCGGCATAGTTTAAAAAGCATAAATTTACTTGGCATTCAATCTTACAGGGTCATCTCATTGTTATCATCCCACGCCGTAATAAAACATAGCCGAAAGGAGTATCAAGGTGTTATCGCGGAGGTTGGCATTGACACATCAACTGCTATTTACTATGCGAGTACTACTAGCAGTTGTAAGCACTGGTAATAGCGTGCCAAGGCAAATGTTGGTTGACACGACATAGGGGCAGCATTGGGTTGTAGGATCAGAATCCCTTTTGGTGAGTTCCCGGTCCCAAGAGCTTCTTGTAGAACCCCTACTCAAACCTTTGGGAGTTACTAGACCTGGTAGCAGGTCATCTTTCTGCAAGTCTGTTAGAAAAGGCAAACAAGACGAATGCGAAATATGACGAATGATGAGTATGTGTTGATATGACCTGTAGCGCCGGAAAATTCCCCTTGCTATTCCGAATCTAAATTAAAAAAAAAAAGAAGCAACGGGATATTATTGATCATGTAACATGCCGGATTAGTTGAAGAAGGCTGTACATTGGTTGCCAAGAGTCACTGTATTACTGATATCATTGTCTTTATTAGGACATAAGATAACAAGGGAATCCGAAACCTTTGAAGACACCAGGGAGTATACTCAAAGGAGCCCGTGGGCTAGTGTAGAGAGAAATGATGCTGTCGTTGTCGCTCTCGTTCTTTGGACAGATGTGAGGCAGTACCATCAGCGTGCCTCGTCTACTGAGCTTACTCGCTTTTGCTGTGAAATAGTAGCCTACAAATTACGGTAGTGTTGCCCAATGAAGATACAATTTTCGGAGCCTGTCTTACCAAATGGTATTGCAAAACCTACCGCATTCAAGATGATGCCGCATTGCAATCACTACTGTATGTAGCCCTTCAACTGCATGCAATGACATTCAAGGGTTTCGTCCGGGCCAGGAGCGGGAGTTTCGGCATGACACAACACGCCGTGTCGCTAACCTCGATTATTCTACATGTTATTATTCCCTTGCTTTGTCTCGCTTTCAACAAGGTGCATAATGTATTGGTAAAAAGAAAAGAAAAATTGACATTTACCAGCCAATTCACAATTCGGAGCAGCTCGGCGTGTAAATGAAGCAAACCTTGCAAGGGTGTTTAGGCGTAAGCATTGCGGCCATGGAGTAAGAGTACATGTAAGCTGGTCTGGAGATACCTAAATATAGGTGTGCATCGTGCATGCTCTACACATCATAGATAAGGTTGGTTATTAATATTCCTCAGCCCTGTGTCTCCTCTCGATAAGATGCATCTCTCAGAAATATAATTCGTATTTGAGAAAGGACGGGAAATAGTACAGAGCTAGTAACGGGGGCTATTTGACTCAGCCGCCGGGCTTATCCCACCCTGTCGACGGACCATTCCGTCGTTTGTTACTCTCTTTTTTATCTTTATTTTTTTTCACCTTTATTCCTTCATATCTATATTCACTCGTCCTCTTTATTCATGTTCTAATCCGGCCTGCCAATGGCGCAAGCATCCATACATCCTGTACTCCGTACTGGCCATGCCATCTTGTAATTAATCTGGCCGCGAGAATGGCCAAGTCTCGAACGTCCCCGGCATTAATTTTTCCGTCTCGTTTCAAGTCGCATGAGCTCAATGGCTACCTAACCCGTGCGAAAGCGTCGTAGCATACATGTGAACCGGGGGGGGCACGCAAGATCCCTTCCATCGCGAGATTGACGCAAAACAAACCACCAACGTCGGCTTGATCACTCATCGCCTCGCTCCATCAGATGTCGGGGGATAGTATTTATAGGGACCTTTTATCATCCAATCTCTATTCTTGCCCCTCATGTAATCACGAGAACGGGCACGAGCACGGAGCCGAAACCAAGAACCCTCAGCCTCACTGGTTAGGGCCCCGTGTCAGCATTCAAAACCCACACAAAGGGCAGCTCTCATGGATTATCACTGCTAGTGTCCCCCAGCACTCTGTCTGCTACCAGACCAAACGACACTCGGCCAAGCCGCCGAACGACGCCGCTTTGCCCCTGTGTCATAAAATTAGCACGGGCAGACTAGTTCTTAGCTGTCCTAACTATAGCTGCTCAAAGTGGACTCCCGACTGCCGATCGGTGTCGAGCGCAGTGGAGAGAGACGTGCTGTTTCGATTTGTCTGACCAATCGATCTGGCTCTTCTTTGATGATCAGGACCGCTGGGCAAAGGCCACAGTAAGACGGCTGTGCCCCGTTCATCACGGAGGACTGGCCATTACGGGCAAACGTCCAGCTAGCTGTCAGAGATCGGCGGAGCAGTGCTGTCACGATCTGCGTTGATGCCTTTTGCATGTCCCGTCTTGCCCGTCTAGGCAGGACGTGATGGACGAGACAGTCTAGACATGACAGCTAGGGCTTCTAGTAGGGCCATCGGCCCGATGGGGGCATGAACCGCTGGGCTGGACAGGATGACTAGGGGATCGAGCGGTAAGATGAGCAAAGTGCTTTATATAGATGGCGATGTTGTTTTAGTGAGCACTTCTGACGGCTTTGATCACGCGGTCAAGGTGGTTGTAGCCAGCCGCCAAGGTATCGATTTCTTCTTTAATACGGGCATCGTCTCGTTCTTCATTCCTTTTTTGCAGTATCCTTTCTTTTTTTTTTGATACTCTTGTTTCCCATCACTCATTCTTCGCCATGTTGAAGTCACTGGCCTTTGTGGCCGCCCTTCTGGGTGCCGTCACGGCCTCGCCAACAATGGCCCGCCATGAGGACCGATCACTCCAGCGTCGAGCCAACACATCCTTCTGGTATGCTGCCATGGACCACACCGGCCAGTACAAAGGCTATGCTCCCCACACGACGAGCCCCAGCTCGTACAACGTCTTTGTCGCTGTGAATGCAGGCGATGGTGGCTCTCTCCAGAGTGCCATTGACTCGGCCGGCAGCGGCAACCGACAGAACGAATGGCTGGCATCTCAGCCCCGAGTTGTGTATATTCCCCCGGGAACCTATACGCTTTCCAAGACGCTCAACATGCGTACCGACACCATCCTCATGGGCGACGCCACTAACCCTCCCATCATCAAGGCTGCGTCTGGCTTCAGCGGCAACTACCTCGTCAACGGCCAGGATCCCTCCACAGGCGTCTCTGGCGAGCTCTCGTTTGCAGTTGGCTTGAAGAACTTGGTCCTGGACACCACGGCCGTCAGCAGAACCTCTAGCATCTCTGCTCTTTACTGGGGCGTTGCCCAGGCTGCTCAGCTGCAGAATGTCAAGATTGTTCTTGCGCCCTCCAGCGGCGGCAAGGGCCACACTGGTATCCAGCTTGGTCGTGGATCTACTCTTGGCCTTGCCGATGTGCGAATCGAGAACGGCCAGAACGGTATCTGGCACAATGGCCACCAACAAGCTCTGTACAAGAGCATTTACTTTCACAAGAACACGATTGGCATGCTCATCAGCGGAGGCAACACCATCACTCTGCTGAACCCGACCTTTGATACTGTCGGCACGGGTGTTTCCAACACTGGCGGCAGCCCCTTTGTCGGCATTGTCGATGCCAAGTCGATCAACTCGGGCGTTACCTTCACCACCACCGTCTACCCTTCCATCGTCATCGACAACCTGACCAAGGACACCACCTCCGACGTCGTCGTCCTCCGCGGCTCAACCGCTCTCGGGTCCTCCAGCCACGTCGTCAACTACAGCTACGGTAACACCGTCGGCCGCAGCCCCGTCTTCGGCGGCGTCTCCGGCACCGCTGCCCGTCCGAGCGGCGTTGCTCCCGGCGGCCGCATCCCCGCCGTTGTTGTGCCCAACTACGCTCGAAACCCAGTCACCGACTTTGTCAACGTCAAGGATCCAGGCCAGAACGGCGGGCAAACGGTCAAGGGCGATGGCAGCACCGACGATTCGGCCGCCCTCAACAAGGTGCTCCAGTTTGCCGCTGCCAACAACAAGATTGCCTACTTCCCCTTTGGCGACTACCGCGTCCTGTCCACTCTTGTCGTCCCCGTTGGCTCTCGTCTTGTTGGCGAGGCCTGGGCGACCATCTCCGGTGGCGGCAGCTTCTTCAAGGACGCCTCCAACCCCAAGCCCGTTGTTCAGGTCGGTAGGCCCGGCGATGTTGGCGTTGCCCAGCTGCAGGATCTCCGCTTCACCGTCTCCGATGTGCTCCCCGGCGCCATCATCGTGCAGTTCAACGCCGCCGGCAGCAACGCTGGCGATGTTGCGCTGTTCAACTCGCTCATCACCGTCGGCGGAACTCGCGGCGCCGATGGCCTGACCAACACCTGCAACAAGGCCAATGCCGAGTGCCAGGCTGCTTTCCTCGGCCTCCACTTCACCCAGACCTCGTCGGCCTACGTCGAGAACACCTGGAACTGGGTGGCCGACCACATCACCGAGGGCTTCAGCGGCGGCTCCAACATTGCGGCCAAAGGGGGGGCATTGGTCGAGGCGACCAAGGGGACCTGGCTGCATGGTCTCGGCAGCGAGCACTGGTGGCTGTACCAGCTCAACCTTCGCTCTGCCAGCAACGTTGTTGTCTCTCTCCTCCAGAGCGAGACCAACTACGACCAGGGCGACAACACTCAGCAGGTTCCTCCCGCTCCCTGGAAGGTCGATGTCAACGGCTGGGGTGACCCAGACTTCTCCTGGTGTGACAACACTGCCCGTTGCCACATGGGCCTTGCCAACTATGTCCAGGGCGGCTCCAACATCTACTACTACGGCTCTGCTTCTTGGGCCTTCTTCAGCGGCCCGGGATACCAGGGCTGCGCTTCTGGCGGTTACCAGTGCCAAGGTACGTCTTGACACATGTCCCGGATGGATATCATGAGAGGACATTTTGCTAACATTTGCGATAGACTACATGCACGTCATCAAGACGACTCCCACCAACCTCCAGATGTACGGCATGTGCGCCAAGGACACCAAGGTCGCTCTTCGCCTGGCCAACGGTACCAACATCAATGCCCAGCCCGACTTTACTGGAGGCTGGAGCCCTGGTAGCGATGTTGGTCGCTACACCACGTAGATGTTGAGATGGGAAGGACATGGACCTTGTTCTAATGGAGGAGGTATGATGTATATATGTTGGTGTTGGCTTGCATATAGTTACAGTTTCTTAGCAATATACCAGGATTATACCAATATTATACCATGTATTGCTCTTTTAAAGCTCCAATGCGTGTAGATGATTCCACATGCAAGTTAAAGCTGGTACCTGTAGTCATCATGTATATGCATACTACATGCACGCCCATACTAATGGAAATGACAGACAGGTGAAATATTACACATGTCACAATAAGGTTCTCCCAATGCTGATGCAGCTAATCCAGCATTGTTCCTTTTGAGTAAGGTGTCGGCGGCTGAATCCCTTGGTTAGAAAATACGAGCCAGACTTTCATAGCATTGCGGAGCTCCCATGATAACCGATTACTGGGAGAAAACTAACTGTACGGTACATGTGTCTAAATATAAGTACAGGCGGCGCTGCGTAATCCAACAAAAGGTTTCATTCTTCATCCATTACACCCGTTTAGCAAGTCACTGGAGCCCTGGAAGCTATCCGGTTTTATTCGCACCTTCAGCCATGGTAACAGCTTCGGCTTCGTCTCTGGACGACATTACAAACGATGAGCTTCGCGGCTGGGTGCAACTTGTAAAGCAAATACGAGCTACGGCTGACGCAAGCATCAAGAAGGAAGAAGCAGAAGGGGTGAAATTTGATCAGCGAGTCTTTGACGAATATCCCTTCATCAAGGCGCCCGCATCACAGGAGGCCATCCAGCAGCAGGAAACGACGCTCCAAACGACGCTGCCGGATGACTACAAGCAATTCCTCCAGGTCACAAATGGCACAGGATGGACTGGCATTGGCTGGATACCGTCGCTGTGTGGTGTTGAACAACTGCGGTGGGAGCAAGCGGACGCTGTAGGATTTGACTTGCTGCGCGTGGAAACTTGGCCGCCCAGTGTGACGTCTTTGGAGGAGACGACATTGTTGACCAGCGACGAGTTTGGAGAAGCTCCTCCGCTGGAGCGAGTATTGAGGATCAGCGATGAAGATGAGGATACTATCGTCTTCTTACTAGAGCCCGAGTATGTGCGAAAGACGTGGGTGTGGTTGGCTGGAAAGAGAGGGATCGAAGCAAAGATGCGCCTGGCCAGTGGCTGTAAGTTCTTAACAACTGTTCTAAAACTTCTTGTTTATCCTGATTCCTCTATATGCTAACCAGCTACCTCCAGCTTATTCGTGTTTGTGCCTTGGATGGCGAGCACCAAATTGTATCCCACCTTTGAAGGACACATGCGAACCAGAGTCAGAACCATCAAGGCATAATCGAACAAGGGCTCTGATAAAAATCCCAACAATATACTGTACACATCTTGAACAGCCATCAACTGATGAACAGCCATCGCTCGTATCAAAACATGTCTCTAGTTGTTACACTTGTCTAGCTTTGAACAGCTAGTGCCGAGTTGTTGGACTAGCAAGTGATTCAATCGCATGAGTTTGAACACATCTCATGACTGCAAGCTGCTGACAGACGCGCCTTAAATTTGGCATGTGAATTTGTCAGCCGACGCATTCCGGCAGTTGATGCCAGATGGCTGGATTCTCATAAACCGTTTTAAATACATTGCCTTGGAATTCTCTCGAGATTTTGTTTTTATTTAATTTTTCTATTAGGTATCTTGACTGGCACAGCATTTGGTTCTTACAATAACAGTAATACGCAATGGAGCACATGTCGGGGATAATTGAGCGGAGTCTTCCCAACGCCGTCGTCTACAATCTCACAACGCCGAACCAAGTTACAGTCACGCTCCCGTCAAGATCAACCTGGTCCAGCGGTCTTCACTGGCACGAAACACACACAGAATACCTCAAGGTCATCAAAGGCAGCATAAAAGTCCGCCTGGGGCATACCGAGCAAGTCATCACCGCGAGTAAGACGAACCAGCCCGAAATCAAGGTTGAGCGATACGCCTGGCACGAATGGCAGCGAGCGCAACTAGACGGAGAAGAAGTCGTCGTGATTGAGAGGACGGACCCAGAGGATGGCGAAAAGGCCTTGTTTTTCTGGAACCTCAATGGAATCATTCTCAATGCAGGGAGAATCATCAGTACGAATGTGCCGGGGTTCTCCTTCTTCCCTGCAACGATAAAGGACCTGATCATTGACTTTTGGATCACCTTCAACCTCTTTATCGTGTTTCACTCTTTGGACAACTTTCCCGTCATTCTGAGCACGACAAAGTTCTGGAACGGAAGAGGATCGCGCGCAAAGGCGGGTCCGTCGGCAGATTGGTTTGTATCTCACGTATTGTTGTCGCTTGCTTCTTGGGCAGGTCGCATTGTTGGACTGCGGGCTGTAAGGCCAGAGTATACGCCTGCTCAGCATTATCAACGTTGGAAATCACATAACTATCTTGAAAAGTCAAAGGAATCTTGATGAGTGGTGTGTTTTCAGTTTGGTAATGCGAGCCTTGGAGCGATGTATGAGCATCAGTCTGCAGGTGAGAGATGAGCGCTCTATTTGGGAATTAGAGATGATGTTCTCTAACGGGTTTACATAAAATATTTGTAGGTACATAGTTTTATTAAATACCATCAAGTTTGTGTGTTTTCAAATCCATGCTTCGCCCAAGAATTCTCATGCCTGCGCTACTGGAATGCTTTCACAGTTATTGATCCCCCCGCTCGATTTTAAGCTTACCATTGTGCTTGTTGATCTCCTGGAGCTGACTGGATGTTTTGTTTTGTACCTGCGTCTTTGTGAAACAGGCGCAACACAAATGGAGCACGTTCATGCCTACCCTTCTCTGCCGATCTTTGTTGTCTCATCACAAGGCGTGCTCAGCTTCTTTTCCTGCGTACGTATACTCTCAACGGATGGGTGAAGATGAATGGCACTGTTTCATTCAGCGCTTGCCACATCTCCAGATTATTAATTACCCGGCGGGTTGTTCCTCTTTCTCTTGAATTATCCGTTGAACAAGTAAGAGTTCCCATCGTCCATGGACTCTCATGACGCAACATGCAGACACAAGTGCCTGTATGCATCCAAGCATCATCCTAGAATTATGGAGCTTCAATGCTACCGTACACTTGAGAGAATGATCCCTGCTACTACCTACACAAGACACGAGCCGTTGGGGTTTCCTGATTCCTTGCGTCCTGTCTCTTATAACCCAGTGCGACATGATGACAACATCAGGCAATTGGGATTCGAGACACCCAAAATAATGGAGCTCAGCATTCCCGACACCATCTCCAGTTGGAGCGCTTCATTTCCAACCTAACTGTACGGGGGAACTGGTAGTTTCCGCGATGGGGCCCATCCGCATGAGTTTCAAAAATCCCTTGCCCACACGATCGCGATTGGTGACACGAGGATCGTGGGGAAGTTCTCTGCCGGACGGGCTCGGCAGAAGCGGCATTTCAGAGTCCGGGGTGGTCATGCCATGGTTTCCAACCCAATGAAGTCATTCGCATCCCCAGAGGCAGCCTGCGATGACCAACACGAATCACTGCTACATCGGGGGATCGACACAATCATGACTGCATTTGCCGTTTTACAGAACGCGAGCCGTGCAACAATGGCCGAGCTTTGTTCCGGACCCCTCATTGATGTCTCACACAAGGGCAAGCATGGTTGACAATTTAGACATAAAAGCGGCAAGGAATGGCGGCAAGAAGGGAGGATTGCGCCTATCCTTTGGTGGCCTCTCAAAGACGTCTTGCAAGGCTTCAGCTGCAGCGCGGCTCATGGCTTCTGTAACTTTTACGATTCAATTGCCATTAGAGAAAAATATACAACTATTGTCAGTAGCAAGAAGAAGCCTCCCATCTCAACCATGAGATCCATGAGGCCTCTCCTGACCGCGCTCGGCATCTTTGCGGGCGCGGCAGTGGCGACTACAGAAAGTACTAGCAAAGCATCAATCCACGATCTTGCCCTACAGAAATGGACTGTGACGAATGAATACGGCAACATCACCGTGCCGGGCAAGTTCCCTTCGCAGGCTCATCTAGATCTTCATGCAGCTGGTGTGATTGGTAAGTCGAGACAAAGCACACGATTGCTTACTTTGGATTATACTAACGGAGAAACACATAGATGAACCGTGAGATTCCCTTCTTAGTGACACTTGTTTTAGTCAACTGAAGAGGCGAGGCTGATGTGATGATACCAGAAACAATGGCCTGAATGACTTTGACCTGCGGTGGATTGCGGCTCAGAACTGGACATACACCAGCAAGCCAATTAGCGGATTGTGAGTCTACCCTGGTTTAGCAAATGATGGATCAACCAGAACAGTGTTGCTAACAGTGAGTCTAGGAGTAAACACTCGGACATGGCTACGTGGCTGGTGTTTGATGGCTTGGACACATATGCAACTGTCAAGTTCTGTGACCACATTGTTGGAACACCAGATAACCAGTTCCGACAGTGGTTTTATGACGTCTCATCTGCTCTTGCTAGCTGCAAGAGTGACCCTGTTCTCAGCATCAACTTTGGCAGCGTGCCTCGCATCATCAATGCCATCAACGCAAGCGATGAAGTCCAGCGTAAGTCATATCATCACGTCTCTCAAGAAATCTGTATTCACTCTGGGACTACATAGATTGGCCGGCTTCGGTGGTTTATCCATTCGAGTATCCAAACCGCCAATGGGTCCGCAAGGAACAGAATGACTTTGGCTGGGATTGGGGCCCAGCCTTCTCTCCAGTAGGACCTTGGCAGCCGGGCCGCATTGTCCAGCTTAGCAAAGGCGGCGAGTTATACTCTCTCAACACCGACATTGACATCTTCCGCAAAGGCCAGTTCAACAACTTTGCTCCTGACCAGACTGCTCCGTGGGTAGTCAACGCGAGTCTCGATTTCTTGGGAACTCTGCCAAAGCATGCTTCCATGTCGGTCGTCATTACGAATGCCAGTGACAGCCGCTCCGTATTGTACTCGGGCAAACTGGAGGGCGTGACACAATCTGACATGACCGTCACTGGCTCTGTGACAATCGATGCCGACAAACCCAAGCTGTGGTGGCCTCGAGACATGGGCAACCAGCAGCTATACAACATAAAAGTCTCTGTCAGCAGCGCAGGGTCAAGGACACCTATTCTTGTCTCTCAGCGGCGTGTTGGTTTCCGCACCATCCTGTTCAGTTCAGGAAATATTACAGATGCACAAATCGCCAGTGGTATCACTCCTGGAAACAACTGGCACTTTGAGATCAACGGCCATGAGTTTTACGCCAAGGGTGCCAATCTGATCCCTCCCGATGCTTTTTGGCCACGAGTCACCTCGGACAGAATGAATCGCCTATTCGACTCGGTTGAGTCGCAGAATTTCAACATGCTGCGCGTGTGGTCCTCGGGTACATACTTGCCTGACTGGATCTACGACATTGCTGATGAGCGCGGCGTGTTACTTTGGAGCGAGTTCCAGTTCAGCGACACCTTGTATCCCGACAGTCCGGATTTCAAGGCCAACGTTGTTGGCGAGATTACTTACAACGTCCGTCGGTTGAACCATCATGCTTCTTTGGCATGCTGGATGGGTGGTAATGAGTTTGAGAACTTGATGCTGCCGATAGCCCAGGGCGCCGATCCTGAAACCTACCCATATGTCCTGGGCCAGTATGAGAATCTCTTCATTACCACCCTATTCAATGTTTTGGCTGCAAACAGCCATTCCATCTCATACAGTCCTTGCAGTGCAAACAATGGCTGGCTAGAGATTGATCTCGATCTTCCTGTGCCTATTGTTGAGCGGTACTACAACACTACCAGCGGACACATCTACGGCGACACTGACTTTTACAATTACGACACATCAGTTTCCTTTGATACTTCTGCATATCCAGTTGGTCGCTTCGCCAACGAGTTTGGCTTCATCAGCATGCCCAGCATTCAGACGTGGCAACAAGCCGTTGATCCTGAAGAACTCTCCTTCAACTCGACAACGGTCATTTTACGAAACCATCACTACCCAGCTGGTGGCCTGACGAGAAATATTCACAACAGCACCTTGGGCCAAGTCGAAATGACCCTGGCTGTTGAGCGGTACTATCCGACACCTGACAAGACCGATCCAGTGGCCAATTTCAGTTCCTGGTGCCACGCTACTCAGCTGTTCCAAGCAGACATGTACAAATCCGAGATTCAATTCTACAGACGTGGCAGCGGCCTGCCAGAGAGGCAGCTTGGCTCTCTGTATTGGCAGCTCAACGATATTTGGCAAGCCCCGACCTGGGCTGGTCTTGAGTACGACGGACGGTGGAAGGTGTTGCCCTATGTTTCTCGCAGGATTTATGAGCACGTCATTGCATCTGCATTCTGGAACTATACGGCCAACGAGTTGGAAATCTGGGTGACGTCTGATCTCTGGGAGCCTGTGTCTGGTCAAGTATCATTGACTTGGGTCGATCTGAAAGGCACGCCTATCGCAAACAACGCAGGCATGGTGGAATCGGCCAAGTTTAACGTGGGTGCCATCAACACAACGCAGATCATCTCGGCCAACATCAAGTCGGATCTCAAGATCCCAGACACCAGTGATGCTGTTTTGGTCATTGAACTTACAGCCCACGGCAAACTCCCCAATGCAGCCAACAGCAAGACGACAACCTTTACTCACCACAACCACTTCCTTCCTGTGTGGCCTAATCAAGCCAAGGTGTCGGATCCCAAGCTACACTTGTCGTACAACAAGTTTACAAAGAAGTTCACCGTGGAAGCTACGGCTGGTGTATCTCTATATACTTGGCTGACGCACCCAGCTGGTGTTTTGGGCTTCTTTGACGACAATGCGTTTGTTTTGAGGCCTGGTGAGAAGAAAGAGGTTGGCTTTACTCTTCAGCAAGACACGACAGGTGGCAAGTGGACTGAACAGGTGACGGTGGAGAGCTTGTGGGATTTGACCACCCCATGAATAGTCGAGATAGTGGTAACTGTACTCAAATCATGTGACTTATTATGGCGATGGCTGTGACCAAAGTAAAAACAGTAGTATAGAGACTCTGCGTTGCTCTCCCTGCTCAAAGATTTATTGCCCTGGTGCTTTCTTTAAAGTGTACACGGTCTCAGAGTCGCCCGATTGTGATTTAAACGTAATGGTTTCATCTTCGTTGATGATAATCTCCGTCACTTTACCCTCATCTTCCTCTCTCAAGATGTGCTGCTTGAATCCAGCCGTCTCTTCCGAATCATACAGCCCATCACTCGTCGCCCTCGCAGCAGCCAATGTTGCCACAGCAGCAGGAGCGGCCAAAAGAGGACCTCCCGCGATCAATGCAATAGGACCAAGGAGCATTCCGGCGTTGAAAATGAGCTCGGGCGAAACGCTCTTCTCAATGGCATCAAATGTACCGCGGAAGTTTTGCGGGTTGCTGTAGTAGAGCGTCTTCATGTCTTGACTATACCAGGAGACAAACCACCAATCGCGGCCCGTAGTGAAGAAGCCGGTGTTGTATTCAACTTTGAGGGGTTCGGTAGAGGAGTCGCCGGCGGGGATGGCGGCCCATTCTTTGCGGTGCTTGTAGACGTCGCTGTATTTGTGGACGAGGGAGATGCCGACGATGGGCTTGGAGGTGTTGTTGCGGATGGAGACGGAGGCGGTGCGCTTGGTGGTTTCCATGGTTGTGGTGATGATGAGATGAGATGGATGACTTTATGAGATTTAGTGATGTAATTTACTTTGAGACTGAGAGGGAGTCTGATGAGATTATCTTGGCTGTATTTATAATTTTCGTTATTGTCATCATATAAGTTATAATACATCTAGCCGCCGTCTCTGGCTGCGTGTCTCAGTTGCTCAAGCAGTCACATTACAATATCATAAAGCCACACCTGAAGTCTTACCATGGCGATGACGAGATCCCAATAGAGGCACCATGCCTGAAAGACATTTCCAACAAGGAGCTCCCTCTGGTGGAGACATGAGAGGGCGTTTTTCTGAGTAAAACAAGGGTTTTCTTTGTGTGGTTGGGGAGGCTCTGAGACAGAAGCTGAAAACTAGACGGCAGAAGCTCCACCTGCTTAGCTTCATCCGATTAGCATAGATGCGAGATGCTAGCAGGGGCCGGTCAGACCCTGGATCTATACTTGTGATTGGTAAAAGGGATTGGTAGGCAGTATAAGAGCCGAAATCACAAGTCTAGACCCTGTTACATCTCGGAAGTGATCTGGTTTCCGGCTTAGTCTGGCGAGAAGAGCGCGAGGCGGCTGTCAAAGATACGGAGCATGTCTAATGTGGGCTTTCACAGTCCCTTTGTGACCATGTATGAAAGACTTGTATCAGATGAGCCGAAAGAGTCTCCAGGGCTGACGGCATGTCACTAGCACAGTCGTTGTCTTTGTTACACTTGTACAGTTCATAGCACCGACAGTGCAGAGGCTATCAGTATTCGAATACGTAGTGATGAACAAATTTGCTCTGCTCTGCTCTGTCCGACCTTGAGTTATGCATACTCTGTAGTACACTACCTCAACGCTTCAAGCCCTCTGTACTTTTGCTACCTTCAAACTACAATTCTTTTCTATCAAGATGAACGGAACTACTAGCGAGCCTTTTTTTCAGTAGAATATGTGCATTTATTCAGACTCCTAGTCAACTATGGCTATAAGGTCATCAAAGAGAAAGAGTTCTCTTTCATGACCACCATATTCAGCCATTGTTGCAGTAACGCCCTTTGTGTTCGTCTAGTCCTAGTAATCCCATCAACTCAAAAAGCGAGAACCGCGGCATAAAGGCCATCAGTAAATTGCAATTTGGTCTCGACTACTCTTCAATCCAGTCCAATCGCAGAGTATCCCATTCTTTGTCATCTTCCCACCATGGATCTATTGAAACCTCAACCCACTACTCGTCCTCGAGGTGACTCTGTCAGCTCCGATACGTCTTTCCATTCTGCAATTTCCTTTCAGTCTGACACCTCGTATCACTCTGTCACCCCTCTCGGAGCTGCTGAAGCTCCCGAGGTTGCTATATCTACGGACAACACTGGAACTACATCTCATAGTCGACGTGATTCTACTAACTCACTCAGCTCTACCGACTCTGGCGTTTCCATGAGCTCTGGAACTCCTTTCCATTCCGACAATACTGCCAGTCCCTCCAATCCTAATCCCAGCTCATCCATTCCGTCTGGCGGTTCCACGAGCTCTGTACACTCACATGATACCCAATCTACTTACTCTAACCCGTCTGTTGGCTCTGCCAGCCCTGGTATTTCTACTACCTCCAGCACCACCGATGACGAGTCAGCAAATCGACAGAGCCGAAAAGAGGGAGCTCACTCAGATTGAGAATATGCAAGATCCGCCAAGCCGTACATGACTACAAGTTGGATGATCTGGCAGCTCAAAGAAAGCTATATAACAAAAGCTGGTTTGCTACTGAAGGCTGGGCGGTGGCTTCTGGCGCATGGTGTTTACCACAACACCAAGTATCTGTCATATGACAGATAGATGCGATTATTTCTTGGAGATGGTCAAGGAGATGTATCTTTTATGTCGTTTCGGATAGAAAAATCTGGAAAAATAGATTGTTGAGTTAATGAATGGACTGATAAGAATTCTAAGCAATTGTATTTACTTGTCGTCTTTTTCCCTTTTGGCGGTATTGACAATTCAACGTCTAGTCGCAAGGACATGCTGACATATCTCTACAGAGCCATGTGCGACCATTAGATGAAGCATATTTCCATTTACGTAGTCAATTCTTGCTACCATACCCGGGTAATTATTTACAATGACTCCATTAGCCATTTGCAATTCTCTCTTTCAATATGATTGGTTGCTGACAAGAGCTGTATGCTACAAACGCCACGCAACACCTCGCTCTATACAACGGGTACGATTAGTACCGAAACGTCAGCGCCGCCAGCGGTTAAATACGATAATTGGGCCTTGGAAATCCTACACGCAAGCGATGCTGGAATTAGCTGCAACCAACTTTTAGTGACTTGCAACGATGGATTGAGCTGACGAAATGGCCTACGAAATGGCCTACGACGTCCCCGGCTTCGGCTTCGGCTCGAGGATTTCGAGTTTCGTAAACTTCAAGTATAAGACTAGAAACTAGTATTTATTTCCTTGTGAGATTCAATCACTAGAACCATGTATATCCTTCAATAATTAAGCAATCGGATGCTTTTGAATTCAACCAGAAATCAAGATTTCTGACATACCGCATACTCATCATTCGCTGTTTCAGAGCAGCCTATACCCTTAAGAATTAGAAACTCATCTATAAGTTAGAGATTCTTCACCATGCTCGTCAAGCAAACCAAATCGGCAGTTTTCAGTCAACTCGACGAATTAATTCGTTCCGAAAATGGCGACAATATTGACTCGGCCTCTATTTTGGCCAAGATTGGGACGCCTTGTGCTTCAATCGCGATTATGGAAGACGGCATCATTTCGTCTCATTGCTTCTCAACTGGACAAGAAAATACAGAGACCATTTTTCAAGCCTGCAGTATATCGAAGCCAACATTTACAGTTGCGTTGCTGAAGCTCGTCGACGAGGGCAAGATTGCACTCGACACCCGCATTGGCGATGTACTACCACAAGATGTATTAGATATCTTGACAAAAGACAGCTCTGCGACCGAGAGATCTGTAGTCAAGGGCATCACCATTGCACAGCTTCTAAGTCATACTTCTGGTCTCTCTCAAGGTGGTTTCCCCGGTTATTCTGTCTTGGATGCCGCTCGAATTCCAACGCTGCGCGAGATTTTAACGGGAGCGAATCCTGTCAATACTCTAGACGTGCACTTGCAAGGGTTCCCTGGCCAGTCGTACTATTACTCGGGCGGCGGCTTTGCAGTACTTCAACTTGTCTTTGAGACCATCACCAATAAAGACTTCGCCACGGCGATGCATGATATTCTACTAGGACCTTTGGGAATGACGAGATCCTTCTTCCACCAGTTACCGACTCAAGAAAAGAATGCAGCCAAATGTCACTGGAATGGCTACACTCCTTGCGAAGATGCTCAGCGAGTCAATCCAGAGCAAGCTGCAGCGGGTCTATGGACTACACCAAGTGATCTCTTGAAGCTCATCAGAGCTGTACAGCAGTCTCTCCAACGCTCTGACAACAGTGGCTTTCTTCGACAAGAAACAGCCAAGAGTATGCTGACAATGGTGGCATCAGATGTCGCCCTCTCATGGTTTATTCCTGGAGACTTGAAGACTGTCTTTAGCCATAGCGGTAGCAACAACCCAGGCTTCAGAACCTATGTTGCTGGATACGCCGATCTTCCGGGGGCAGCCAATGTAAACATACCAGAAAACTGTGGCATTTCCATCATGACAAATGCCATTGAGGGAGACATTGTGATATGGAAACTACTTCAGGTTATTGCGTATCTCAAGAAATGGCCAGAGATCCCCTTGCCGCTAGGATATACAAGAGTTCTACCATTCAGGGCCCACAGAGGGGAAATCGGCACG
This sequence comes from Trichoderma pleuroti, assembly GCA_001721665.1. Taxonomy (NCBI): domain Eukaryota; kingdom Fungi; phylum Ascomycota; class Sordariomycetes; order Hypocreales; family Hypocreaceae; genus Trichoderma; species Trichoderma pleuroti. The sequence continues at coordinate 67,622 of MDJU01000071.1, forward strand.
CAATGGAAGCGTTGGTTGGGTGACTGGACATGTGGTGACAAGAATTGGACCATTGAAGCCAATGAGAGTGGTAGCCCGACCATTCGATATGACCAGTTGGCCCCCTTTCCACTGGTACCAGCCGCAATGTCGGCTACAATTAGGGACGGCAAAACACAAGCTACTAATCTGATGGTAAGCGGACTAGATATTCTGATATACTTTTGTGAAGACGATACAATCCAGATAGTCAAGGGAAGGGGTCAGCAAACTACCAAGTTGACAAGGGCATGAGTTTGTCTACCATACACTTTAGTAAATGTAGAAACATACTATATGACCGCGCTTTTTGGCGTATATTCAAGTTTATTTAAACCCCGAAGCATTTGTCTCCCCATGATATTTGGGCATCAACATGAGTTTGATTGCCAACTCTTAAGTGATATCTACCCTTTTCTTATCCATTTTCCCCTGTACCAACAACGAACTACATCATTTACAAATCAAGCTCTTCCTCATTGACCGCTAATGTAGATGTGCTAGCCAATGTGTGAAGTTCAGATTTTGCTCCGCAATAGCATGAGGAGGAAAAAATGCCAGATGAGTGGCCATTGTTACTCTGCCGCGCCTCAAACTTACCCTTTGGCGAGATGATCTCTTCTCGGGTATAGTTATGCATTAATTATGTAGACGTCGTCAGCTTGCTAACAGTGCCAGTTTTGAGAAGGGGTGGAAAAGCTGATCAGAAACACACTGGGGGTCGTTTGGGGATCCGGGTTAGGAGTGACCATGTAATTATTGAGACAAGGAATACTGTCTATCAAGTCTTGATGCTTTGAGAAGAAGGAGCCTTGATATGGAAAGAATTGAGTTCCAGGAAACATGAAGCGGTTTGGCTGACAGATGTCTATTAGGCTCATCTCGGCAGGCGTAAGATCATCATCCGCCCGAGGCTGTAAAAGAAGCCCTTCTTCGCGGTCTCGGTATCGGAGCTGTCGCACCACTAAGCCACTCTCCCTTGAGTAATTGTTGGCGGTAGTCATCTTCTTTCCGTGCAACGGCTTTGTGCATATTTCTAGTAATTGTACTTTCAAGGACATCCAAGTAATGTTGAGCCAATATACCGCTGCGAACTGCCGTGACACCGCTCTTACTGTCGACGTCCTCGGGCCGCACCCGATTCCAATTGAAGCCTGAAATATTCGGCACTCTATTGTCGTTGATGACGCAGAGATAGTCTAGCGTGGTGATTGCTTTCTCAGAAGAAGAATGAGATGATATAGGGTTACCGGAGCTGTCTCTGGGCGGATTCACCAATCTCTCCGTTGCTGTCAAGTATTGAGATCCGTCATCCAAGGTCTCTGCAAAAGCCGTGACGACGAGGGACGGCATGGCGTTTCCAATGGCAAAGCTTTTCTACTCGTCAAAGAGGCAAGAGTGTAGACAACCACCAGCCTTTGTTTTCATATCCATGGCTGGAAAATTGGCATCATCTCGCAGTTTGACTGAGATTGCTCAGTACGAGATCGACGGTGCACGAAGCTGCCCATGGTTGTTCTCTGGGCTGCTCCCAAATATTCCAGCTGTCTGAGCGTCCCCACTTCACAGGATCGTTTTCAATGACGGTAACATCTGAATAGTACATTTTGAAATCGACACCATGGGCGTTTTGACCCAAGTTGATAACGGCCAAGTCGCGTGGATCAACTTCCCGTGGTATCCCGATCCGCATCTGGATGCCAATTTGGAAAAGGGCATTAGTGCAGGCGGTTATTCTTGGGTCAACATAAGGGGTGCCTTTGGGGATATCAAATGGGCTAACGCCGCCAGTCTGCGTCATCAACTCTTCCAGGGTGATTGGGTTCTCCAGGTTGCTAGTTGTCGGGTTTACCAGGTAGCATAGATACTTGTAGTTGTGCTTGATCTATAAAAGTGTAGCATGCCGGAATGTATGCTAGCCTGCGTTGCAGCTACGACAAAGTCGCAGCCAAGGCTGTTGAGATTGCTTGATAGGCTATCCATGGTTTGGTAGAAATTAACGGAAAGAGAGAATTGACTCCAAGCGTGATGTGTGATGTAGCAATTGTAATAGAGGCGAGTGGTATGAGGAGAAAGGAGAGCATAGCAATTCTGATGCCTGTGGCAGGACTTGGTTATTACATGTAATTTTATAGTTTTATTCATCGTCTGAGATGCGCCAGTCAGCCTCGTGCATTGCACAGTCTTGTGCGCCTTTCGACGAGTATGTTTAAACAAGCCATCTCATACCAATTGGAACGAGTCAGTATGGACTTCAGCCTCTATTCGCTGGAGAACACGCTTGCGCTTAACGTTTATGCAAGCTGAGAGCTGAATCTCCTCCACAATTTGCAGTTTAATTCCCTTGAACTGCTCTTCAGCCATCCTTTTTCAGGCGGGCTGTGTCCCAATGAAGACGTGCAGCAATCGTTCTGCAGGACGCGAAGCCACGGCTGTCTACCAATCATTTCATCCAACAGACCCCTGTCTTGAATTTCTCTACAGCGCTGAGCCAAGGCCTGCCACAACAGCGGGGTTGGAGGGGTGAGGCGATGTGGTTTGTGACACAACTGGAGTTGAAGCTTCCTGGTTGCTGGGCCATTGGGTCGGCATTGGCATATAAAAGAACGGCAATTAAGAGATGGATTGCATGTAGCAACGGCCAATGGGGACGTTGAAGTACATCTTGGGCGTTGATTGAGGCATAGTTGAGCTCAAAACCAGTATTGATGAAGAGTATTGGATCTTGCCAACCACCAGCCAGCAGATAGCAGGCTCGTGGGCCTAGATCCACGTATGCACGTGTGAGTGTTGACGATAAGGCTACATGTACTATGTAGGGGACTTGGAGTCTACATGTATAGATGCAGTAACGAATCTCGTAATTGAGCCAAAGTGTTGACGCCAGAGAGGTCTTCACTAACCCAGCCACTGTCGCATCCCATATAGCCAATCTTGAAGGATAATTAGTACACAGATATTCAAAGGAGTATAAAACGATTGGGTGTATTCTAACAATATAGTGAGGCTTGTTACCAGTTACATTCTGTGAATCCTAGTGAGTGCAAAGGATGAAGACAACAGCTGACTGACAGTAACTTGACAGTCGCATCCGATTATGGAAATATTGCAGCAAAGCACATGTTGCATTATTGGTGTTCATTTATGGATCTATCCCAATTATCCTGCATGTGTCTACACAGGGGATGTGGAAAAAATGTCCCAACGGTCGTGATATTTCGTCTACTGCACGATACAAGTTGCGGGGCTCTGCAATGGCAAGCCACATACATGCAAGTCCAAAACTACCCGTAAATGCTCATTATGAAAGGAATCACAACCCGGATTTATAAAAGTATCCAATAGATCAACGGGGATGTAGACTTTAGACCTTTGGAGTTGCTGCGCTCGACCAAACCCGGACAGCCATCTGTTGGCTTCTAGATCACCTCCTATTCGCCTTTCAACTCGCATCTAGGATACGAGGCTAGGATGGCAATCTCGCGCTAACTGACCCAACTCTCCGCGCTATAGTCATTCTAAGTAATAAGCAGTCAGCAGGCAAATTGAAGGTCTTGTACAAGCAAGTCAGATTCCGCGTACGCTCTTTTGTCTCTTACCCGTAACCGCGCTGCGCTCTAATCAAATTTCTTTTGATAACTCACCATGTAATCTCTCACACAACTACGGCAACAATACTCAAGACTAGCATCTCAGTCGCGAGTCAATAGCCAGATGCGATTCCCACTTTTGCCCGCTGCCATCGCAACAAGTTTGCCAAAAAAAAAAAAAAAAAAAAAGAGGACAATAGTGAAACAAGAGGCGCAGTTAAGACGTCACTCATGGTGAAGCAGCTCGAGAGATGAAACTTGACCCCGGAAGACGGCCGGTCTGCTGGCATTTCCGGGACGGTTTCACTCATAGTAGATGTCAAAACTCTAAAATAAAGGCACTGCGATTGATGGCATGCCGAACAAGCCGCCCCGAGACGACCGGTAGAATGCTCAAACACTTTGTGAGATGAGCGGGCGCTGCACTGTGACAAGAGAGCCAAAGTTGATGAATTCCAAATTGACAAAAGATGTCATCTTTTTGGGGCGCAAGACAGGCCATATCGTTGTGGGCAATGTGACTTGTCTCTGGGATTGAGACCACCTTTAACGTTTGTCCAGACATCCATGTTTAAACATGTCCGTGCATGCTGCCATTTTCTTAAAACTCCACAAAATGTGCATCTATTTCTAACCATGCTTATGTCTACATAGCAAATATAGAGATTCCGGAATAGGAAGCAGGTGCGCCTTTGCAATTCAATATATAAAGGTATACACAATGACATCTGAAACAGCTGGGCAACGGAACTAGACCGATAATGAGAAGCGCTGACCTCTCTTGGTATCCTGCAACAGGCAAAGTATCAGACGATCAGAAAGACACCCGAAGGATTGTCAACAACCATAGGAGGCACCGGACTCGCAATTGCGCCATCCAGCCTCGTTAAGCTGATGGCTTGTGAGACGCGTATTGCCTAGCTAACAGGTTAGAATGGACAGGCAAAAAAGGTGCATTGGCTGCCCTCCATCCAGGTGAATAGTTCAGTCACCCTGCTTCAAAGCCCGCAATGAGCAGCAATTCCATGGCAACACTGAATGTGTCACGTCATGCAGACCGGGCGCTCTTTGCTCAGGCTCCGTATTACTACATGTTAGAATGCTGCTAAATATGAACACAAATGCAGTAACTCGTCTACAGCCCACATGGCCTCGTCTTGGCCACCAAAATAGTGTAGCAGTGGTGGAGCAGCGCAGTTCGGAGATAGGACGTTGTTGAGAAGAGATAGAAAACATACACCCTTGGCCCCTGAACAAAAGTTCAAAAGTCCAGACTGCACTGACTTGCTGAGCTGTTCTTCAACTCTGAAACACTGGTCCGTCATCTGCCGAGACTGTGGCCATTTCAACAGCGAGGCAGATTACTCACAGTCTCCAACATGGCCTTCAGTCAACATCAAATATCAGCAATTTCTGCGCACGGCATGCAGGGGGCGCTGCCCCAGCCATGTAATCAGCCAGGGTCTGTCGATACTACGGGGCCGGCTCTGGGTAGTAGCTCTTCCACGTGGAGTTGCTGCTGGCGTTTCGAGTACGGTAGCATTCATCATCGTCATTGCAGAAATTTTTTCCCTTTACCGGCAAGGATGGAGACGAGTCCGACGACATCTGTGCTCCACAGAGCGCGCAACAAGAGCGGCAAAAGGGAATCGCAAACGGGCAACTACATGAATTATTAAAGATGTGGTATCAAGCAAAGTGTGTAACATGAACTGCACACAATAACTGTAAAAGTCGTAGAAATCGTAATAATAACCCTCCCCCCCCCCCCCAAACTCCTCCCACATCGCCCGTCCCGAATCTTTCTTTTTTCTCTTGGGGGTATTCAGCAATTCAAGCTGGCAGTTCCATGGGCTCATCGGGGATATATTTCTTTGCTGATTCGAATTGGGTCGAACCAGGGACTTCGTGGAAGGGCAGGACATCGTCTGGGCCGTGTGGCGTTAGGGGATGATGCACCAGAGGAGTTGCTGATGACTTTGGCTCAACGGGAGTGTAGTCCATCTCGTGAATTCCCGTGTCCCCATGGCCTCTCCGTCTTCGGAGGAAAAAGAAGGCCAAGATGCCAATGACCGCTGCACCGCCCAAAGAGCCGCCCACGGCGCCTCCAATGACGCCTCCGTTCGATTTGCTGCCACCCGAGTGTTGGGAGTGGTCTCGGCTGGGGCTGGCGAGTAGAAGTGGGAGTGGGAGTGGATGGTTCCCGTTCCTGTCCCTGTCCCTGTTTCCATTCCAGTGCCAGTGTTTGTGGGAGGCGAGGAAGGCGTTGTTGACGTCGACAAAGTCGTCGGGGCCGATGTTGTTGAGCTCGTGCTAGACGTAGTTCTTTGAGCTACGCCGATGGTTGTGAGTGCCGTTGGAGTGCCTGTCAACAGCCGTCAGTTACAACAACAAGATTCGCTCATCTTGATTCAAGGCAAAAACACTTGAAGGTCATCGCATCATCTCATACCTGGAAAGAAAACCACCGCGTTGGAGTCACTGCAGATGTCTTCGTTCTGCGCCAGGTCGATATTCGGTCCGTTGACGCACCAATACACATCCTGCTTCGTGTTTGTGCACTTTTGCATGCCCTCGCCACCACCGACATTGTCCACGTCGGGAGTTCCGCAGAATGACGGACAAGAAGAGCTCCTAAAGGTCTTGTCGGTGCAACTCCCGCGCACAAACTCGCTGGCACCCGGCTTCTGCAGCTCGTCTCCGGTAGCCTGGCAGATGCCATTGGACAAGCACGCATAGCCAGTGCCGCAGCAGACGGAATTCTGGGTGCTGTCGGTACACGGGACATCGCCAGGGGCAGGCGTGCCGTCGGGGTAGTAGCAGAGGGCATTGGCCCGGGCAGCCAAGATGATGAGCAGAGCTAGAGAGCGCATTTTCTTTTATATCTGAAGACGGCAGTGACTATTTTCACACTGTAAAGATGAACAAGTTGGTTATGAAATGGCGTTGCTCCGATTCAGAGTCTCCAATAGCATGCTGAGCCCAGCCCAGACAATGGAAGATGAGTGGGAACAAACAGCAGCAACGAGGAATCGACTATGCCCAAAGAGAGGAAGAGGAAGAAGATCAAAAGGAAAAGAAGAAGAAGGCAAAGTAGAAGACGGGGAGATGAAGCTGCTGCATAATATGGACAGTCATACGACTGGAGTCTAGCAGCGGAATGGAAACAGCACAGCAAAGCAGCAACAGCACTACACTACACTACACCACACCACACTACACTACACTACACGATAAGCTGAGGATCCCCATCTCGTCTAGTCTCTACTCCGTTCTCCGTCGGGTTGCCAGCAATGCTACGGAGTACATGGACTACTATTGCCGTCCATGGCACTGGAAACTCCTGAGAGAGCCTCAGTGGACGTAATTAGAGGGCATGGGTTCGTCTTACTATAAGTGGACTTTGCCCAGAGGCGGGTTGGGATCTGTTACAAGACGACACAGGCGCAGCCAATGGCACGTTTTCAAGGGTGTCCAGGGCCGCGGGCTGAGTTGACGGGATTGGTGAGTTTATAGCCATGGTTGAAATCCCGTCAGGGATGGCGAGCCTTGGTGCGGCCCTTGGCCCAACAGAGCGTCTAGTCGTGAATCCAAAGGGCTCTATTTAAAGCACCGCAACCTCGTGATGGGGGTTGCTGGCACCCGCGCCCGTACCAAGAGACATGCTGTACAGCACCTGGGAGGTACATGCAGACAGACTGGACTCGGTTCTCTGCTCCGTCGGAGATGTAAAAGACACAACAAAATCAATGCAGGGGGGGGGGGATGAAGCTGCTGCCAAGAGACGGCCGGGGGGAGTCGAGAGCTAGATGCAATAGTACTCCATACTAGCAGCGAGTAAAGCCCGATTGCAGGTACTCCGTAGACGAGGTAGACCGAGGATATGTACACTACATGGATGGATGGATGCAGCAGCTCGCGTTTGACTGCGATGCTCGTGGTTCCGTTAATCCGTAGGGACTGCACTGCACTGCACTGTATCCGTCCAAGGGCCCGATCCTGGAGGATCATGGACTGAAACCAAGACGTTTTAGCAGCCCAACGCCCAACTCCTACATCCCGTCCCGTCTCAATAGCGACTCCATACAGTACCCGTAATACCATCATGGAAGTTCCATTGTCAAGTACATGTAATCAACACCGCCTCCCGACTTGTGCTTGTGTGCTGGGACAAGTCGCGGTCAGTGCATCGAGTGCAGGCGGCACGTCCCTGCGATGGTTGAGAATTGAAAATACTGGAACCCGGAAACCAATTGAATCCCAGGGCCAAGCGGGCTGCAGTCGATGATCCTACAGCAGGCTGCTGTTTACTACACTGATGCTATGGACATCCATGTACTGTGCTGTACTCACTAACAGCGCCTCTCATCCTATCAATTGCCTCTGAGCACGGCTGGCTGCTAATGTACATTGACGTCAACGCATGTACTTGCCTGTCAGGGGGTTTCTCTTCACATGAGACGGAACCTCCAATTCCTGTCCTCAATGTCTCATCATCTGCCCCTCGCCTTGAATCCCGTCCAACTAACCAACTCAAAACGAATCAATCAATCAATCAATCAACCCTCATTCATCAGACACTCAATCTGCCGTCTTCACCACCATCACCCTCAAATGTCGTAACATCACGATGCTCCCCATCGTCCGAGTCAGAGGCTACGCCTGGGTTGCCCTCGTCGCCACCCTCCTCCTCATCTACTTCTGGAGCACCTCGGCCGTCTCCCCATCGCCGCCTCCAGACTGGCACACTGCCAAATACAACTCGTACTTCTGGAGGACCCTGCCGGTGCACTATCCGCCCAAGTCCATCCGCCCGCTGCCAACCACGGCCCCAGTCAAGTATCCCCGGATCCAGACGTCATTCGCCAGGGAGTCGCCCGACGCGCGCAAGACTCGCCAAGACCGCCAGCTCGCCGTCAAGGACGTCTTTGCCAAATGCTGGGCCTCGTACAAGGAGCACGCATGGACCGCGGACGAGCTGGCGCCCGTCTCGGGGGGCAAGAAGAATCCCTTTGGCGGCTGGGCCGCGACGCTGGTTGATTCCCTCGACACCCTCTGGATCATGGGCATGAAGCCCGAGTTTGACGCCGCCGTCGCCGCCGCGCACGCCATTGACTTTACCAAGACGGCCCTCGACGAGGTCAACGTCTTTGAGACAAACATTCGCTACCTGGGCGGCTTCCTGGCCGCGTACGACCTCAGCGGCGACGCCCGCCTGCTGGACAAGGCCGTCGAGGTCGGCGAGATGCTCTACAAGGCGTTCGACACGCCCAACCGCATGCCCATCACCCGGTGGGACATCCACGCCGCCATGGCCGGCAGGAAGCAGGCGGCCGCGCCCGGCGTGCTGGTGGCCGAGATTGGCAGCCTGTCTCTCGAGTTGACGCGCCTGTCGCTCGTCACGCGCGACCCCAAGTGGTTCGACGCCGTCCAGCGCATCACGGACGGCATGGCGGCCCAGCAGACGTCGACGGCGCTGCCGGGGCTCTGGCCGCTCGTCGTCAGCGCCCAGGGCGAGGTGTACAACAAGGGCGATGCCTTCACCATGGGCGCCATGGCCGACAGCGCCTACGAGTATCTGCCCAAGATGTCGGCCCTGGTCGGGGGCCAGCTGCCCGTGTACCAGGACATGTACGAGCGCGCGGCCACGGCGGCGACCAAGCACAACCTGTTCCGCCCCATGACGCCAAACAACGACGACATCCTCGTCTCGGGCTCGGTAAAGGCAGACAAGGGCGCCGTCAGCCTCGATCCCCAGGGCCAGCACCTGGTGTGCTTCCTGGGCGGCCTCATGGCCCTCGGGGGCAAAATGTTCAACCGCCCCCAGGACGTGTCCGCCGCCACCAAGCTCGTCGACGGCTGCGTCTGGACATACAAGGCCCTCCCCCACGGCATCATGCCCGAGACCTTTTACATGCTGCCTGCCCCTCCGCGGACGCTGCCTGCCCGTGGGACGAGGCCGCCTGGAAGAAGGAAGGTCGTGCGCCGGGCCAGCGACCCGGGCTCCTCCACCGCCGACGACATCATCAAGCGCGACCGCCTCCCGCCGGGCTTCACGGCCATCCCCGACCGCCGCTACATCCTCCGGCCCGAGGCCATTGAGAGCGTCTTCGTGCTCTACCGCGCCACGGGCCGCCCCGACCTCGTCGAGTCCGCCTGGGACATGTTTGCCGCAATCAACGCCACGACGAGCACCGCGCTCGCAAACTCCGCCGTCTGGGACGTCACCTTCCCGCGCGACCAGCTGCCCGACCCGGCCGACTCGATGGAGTCGTTTTGGCTCGGCGAGACGCTCAAGTACTTTTACCTCGTCTTTAGCGAGCCGAACACGATTGACCTCGACGAATACGTCTTTAACACAGAGGCGCATCCGTTTAAGCGGCTTGTTCGATGAAGCAATTCAACTCAACTTTGACACACATTTTTTTTGTATTACTGAATACTTGTTTCTTCTCACGCATGTACTTGGAGCGTACATAACCAAGGGTAGGGTATCTATAGGTATCTATATGGCTTGAAAGCTAGGGCATCATTTGCAATGGGCTTTTTTTGGGGGATAAATGGGGGAAAAGCAGGGCACATGGACAGAGTTTTATACAAGATACAAGAACAAGGAAAAGGAGCCTCGTCACGGGTTAGTTTTGCCTTGAGGACATCAAGGTAGTTGAATTACCCAACATGCAAAAAAAAAAAAAAAAAAAAAAGGCTGTACTAACGCCCCCTTTCAACGCCACCCCCTCTCCGTCGCGAGTGTACGTCTTGGGAGGTTAAACCAAGATGTCTTGTTAGGAAATAGAGTTTTTCTTCTTGCTCGTATCGTGTGGAGTTGGTTTACAGAGATTTTCAAGATTTTGACACATCGACATCAAAAGGGGGGGCGCACTTCAAACTTCTCTAATCATAAAGTCAACGGTGCCATCTACACGCCCCTTTACAAGCACATACACATCTCGTCACGACATCAGAAGCATGTACTACATCACCCATGTCAAAACAGCAAGGCCAAAAAGAATTTGAAATCCAAAAATGTCTCATTTCATCTACCCATAGTATAAAGTAGAGTTGGCTCTGCAGCCCGCAGCAGCATTGGACGACCCCCCTAGTTAAAAATATCTGCAAGACGAAATAAAAAAAAAAGGCCCCCCAAAAGTGCCCATGATGTCCCCAAATAAATAATAGCGAAAGCGTAGAAAAATATGATAAGACTCCCCAGCCTTGTCCAGATATGCCAACCAGATAATAACCAAAAAAAAAAAAGAATATAAATAGATCAACAGTAAAAACGCCATTTGTTTCCCACCCAAACTTGTACGTGTCTGCGCTAAAACCATGCGCGCAAAGAAACATGAAACCCAGTAAATTTTTGTTCAGTAATCATCATCGTATGTTGATCCTTTTCTCAGGAGTCAAGTCTTCGGGACAAAGGGAATAAAGCTTGTACAAAAAAAAACACAAGAGAATCCAAGAGAAAGTAAGTTGTAAGAACACGATTAATACAAGGGGGCAGGTCTAAGGCCAAAGATCAAAGGGGGGGTAGCGATGAGTTTTAGGATATCCAATGATGCGGGTGTGGCGTGTTATGTCATTGTCGGATGCTACCGCAAAGTGTTGAAATTTATCTCGCCCGTCATCGCATTCATGTTGTGGAAATGCTGAGGCTGGCCTTGCATTGCGAAGCTGTTTTGGCGCTGTCCCGGCTGCCGCATATCCATCATGTTGCCCATGTGATGCGCCGGCTGCAGCGGCTGCATGTTCTGAGCCGCCATGCCCATGTGCGACTGGCCCATGGGGTCATGCAAATGGCTGGGCGGTGGTGGCTGAGTGATGTGCTGGTGCTGGTGGTGCTGGTGCTGCGCTTGGTGCTGATGCGGTTGGGGCGGAGGAGGGTGGTTTCCGATGGGACTCATCACCATCTCGGACATTGGCGTAACCGCGTAGCCGTTGATGTTGTGAGGATACTCCATGGTAGGAGACATCATGGGAGGCGAGCCCACAAAGGAGCTGGGCATCTCCGAAGCCTGGCGCGGTACGGGCGGGGTCTGGCCCTGGTTCGAGTTGCTGTGGGAATCGGGAGTGCCTCCGTTCATCTCCATGACGTACTTCTTTTCGTACTCTTCAACGGAAAACTTGCGGTCATAGTCCGTCTCCATCATTTGCATCTGCGCCGGCTGAGCCATGCCGGCATTGCCGAACCCGTCAAAGATGTCGACTTGCGCCATGGCAATCGTCTCGGGGACATTCTGGAGCATGGGGTTCACCAGACGAGGAAGAACCTCGCTGACTTTGCTCATGAGGAGTGGCAGGAAGCGGTAGTCGCCGTTTCTTGAGGCGCTAACAATGTTGATGATCTGAGCAAGGTGCTCATGGGGCCCACTGGCAAAGGGGTCCCGGGAAGCGGGCTGCATGGCCAGGTACTCTGTCATTGAGTAAGCGCACTCGATGAGTTTCTCGAGAAGGCCAGAGGTCAGGAGCTCCATGCCCTGGCCGGGAAAGTGCGAGGCCATCTTCAAGAGCAGCTCTCTGGACATGGTGCCAGGGAACTGATAGGAGATGGAGTCCTCGCCACCAGTAACGACTCCGTTGCTGAGCTGCCAGACCATGTTCTTCAACCACTGCTGGTTCGTGTGAACATCGTTCCACGAAGGGTCCTGGCAGAGAGCGCGCTGGACCGTGTCGTTGAGAAGCTTCTGCAGGCTGACAATGGACTGGGATGAGAGATGGCTCCGCGCCTTGTTCCACATGCTGGTAAAGGCGTCGTCGAATGGTCGGAAGAGATTCACCAGGAGGATGAAGCCGTTGAGCTGGTGGCCGAGGGGGTCGGTGGGATCATCTCCGAGACTCGGGAGATTGACGGTGGCCTGGAGAGTAAGGGGGCGCTGGCGCTGGATAGCATATGCTCTGTTTTCAGAGGTTGTCAGTATAAAAAAAAGCGAATCCGAAAAAGAAAAAAAAAAAAAAAGTACGTTCAACGCTACACACCTCTCAATGACGAAGAAGAGCCAGTAAATTCTCCGGAGACGAGCAGCCTCGGCAACGTCGAGCTGCATGTAGTATTCCTCCTTGTTCATGCCAATCATCTGCATCATGGTGGTGGCCTCGCGGAGGTAGTACCAGGCCTTTTCGTGCATTTCCTGGCCATAGTAGCATCCAAAGAGGAAGAAGTTGGTGGCCAGGGAGTTTATGGTGATTTGCTCGAGGTACTCGTAGCCCTTGCGGACTCTCAGCGTCTCCTCCAAGAGAAGCTGGCACGAGACGATGTTGGCGCCGGGGATCACGTCGAGGTTGTAAGGATCTGAAGAAGGAATCGTCATGCCAGGCTGCAGCATGACAAAGGCACACATGGAGGCCATGAGGCAGTAGGCATCGCGGTTCTGCTCCATGTAGAGGATCTGCTGCTCGACTTGCCTCCGGTCCAGGATGGGGGCCTGTGCGTTCATGTGGTCAAAGAAGAACTGGGAGCATTCCTTGACGAGTTCGCTGGTGAGCATGCCGGGCGTGGGAGCGAGGTTCGAGGCCGGAGGCGCATTGGGCCCGCCGTTGATGCGGCCGTGGATCTTGGCGGCCAGGCTCGTCTGGCGCTGCGTCTCTCTCAACTCGCTAATGACCTTTGCGCGAGAGCCCTTGGGGCCCTTTTTCTGAGGGATGGCATTGTAGGTGCAGGACAGCTGGGCCGAAGAGCAGTTGCGGCACGGGTTGATGCCGTCGCACTTGACCTTTCGCCGGTGACAGGCGTCGCAGGCTCTCTTGACGGCCTGAGTCATGATGGGCGACGGACGACGAGGCGAGGCCAGGCGAGGCGAGGCGATTCCGTCAACAAAGAACAAGAGCGGGAACAGGAACAGGAACGAGATGTGAGCGGAATGGCGCAATCTGGGGAGCGCTCAGACTTATTTGCCGCAGGTTTGGGGCCCCGGGTTGTTCGGTGAGCCGTCAACCACTATAGATTGATGCTCCCTTGTTTTGCGGGGGAAGAGACGGACAGATTCAACTGGCGCAGCGGTTGGGGTTGGCTTTTGGTCAGTCCGTTCCGTTTTGGTCTGGCTGAGGACAGGATAGTGCAGGCGCAAGAAATCGAGTGCGAGTATATAGTATACAGTAGTGGTCTGTAGTGTAGGCGTATGTAGGTTATTCGGCCCTTTCGAATGCGGGCCAGGAAAAAAAAAACGCGGGGAGAGTCGCTTATTAGGCGGAGTCTGGGGTGCCGATGCCAGGGAGTCGGGGGGGAGAGAAGGTTTTCAGCGGGCTCACGAGAGCGACAGACGGACGGCAGCGACGAGTGAGGCCGTAGATACGGCGCTGGAGGCGGGAATCTGGAGTTTGACGGCTCGTTTGCTCGCAGAGAAGAACAACGAGACGAGGTTTGACGACGAGGAAAAGAACTGGGCCTGGATAGTCAGCAGAGAGCGAAGCATATGGGGGGGGAGCGGACCCAAAGTACGTAAAAACAACCTGGCTGGAATGAGCAGAGGAGCGAGCCCACCGCAGGGAAGCGCAGGGAAGGGCC
>MDJU01000710.1:0-16253 GCA_001721665.1 Trichoderma pleuroti
ATGGTCGGAGAAAGCGCAGGTATTGTTACAGCGGTTAGTCCCAACTTCAAGTTGCAGTACCAGCCCGGTGACCGTGTAACGGCCATGTTCGGCACGCCTTATGCCAGTCGAACCAGGACAAACGGCCATTTGATCCATCGTATTCCTGATGCTCTATCATTCACCGATGCTGCCTCGATTCCACTGACTTTTGCCACGGCATACTACTCGCTCTTTGACTGTGCCAATCTCCGTCCAGGACAGACAATCCTTATACACTCTGCCTCTGGTGCCCTGGGCCAAGTAGCCATCAAGATTGCTCAACGACTTGGCGCAGTCATATTCGCCACTGTTGGCAGTGCCTCCAAGCGTGAAATTCTCGTGGAGCAGTACGGCATCCCAGAGAGTCACATCTTTAGCAGTCGCACAACCGATTTCGCAGCCGGTGTCAAGCGACTCACGAATGGCGCCGGCGTGGACGTGGTCCTCAACTCCCTCTCTGGTCCAATGCTCCATGCTTCTTGGGAGTCGGTTGCTGCATTTGGAACCTTTGTGGAGGTGGGCAAGACGGACATTTCCCGACGCAGTCAACTGAACATGAAGCCATTCGAGAGGAACTTGAGATTCGTCAGCGTGGACCTCGTAGGGATCTCAAAGCAACGACCAGCAGAGTGCCAGAGACTGCTGGAAAGAATATTTGCCGACTTAAGCGCAGGGCACTTCACACCACTGCCAGTAACTGCCTTGCCTATTGGTGATATCGAAAAGGCTTTCAGACTGATGCAGAGCCGGAAGCATACTGGGAAAATTGTTCTGGAGGCTTCCGGTGAGTCTGTAGTTCAAGCCAAGATAAAGCCCCTTCAACTACGAGCCAATGGAACGTACATTATTGTTGGCGGCCTTGGAAGCTTGGGCAAGCATCTGTGCAGCCATCTCCAAGAAAAGGGTGCACGACACATTGCCTTGTTTACACGACAGAGCTATGATGACGTGGTCAAGTGTGAGATGGAGAAGGAGCTCACTGATGCTCCCGATGCTGTTGTCAAGATTGTGACATGCGATGTTGGAAATGCCAGTGTGGTTCAACAAGTGGCCAAACAACTTGGTCAAGACATGCCACCAGTACGAGGCATTCTTCATGGTGGTATGGTGTTGTCGGTAAGTCAAGACCAGTTTACGTAGTCTGAAGAGAAAAAGACCTTGTCGACATGATGCTAACATTCCTCATCAGGACCGAACGATATCCCAAATCACACAGCAGGATTTCGAGATTGCGCTCTTACCCAAGTACCACGGCACAATCAACCTCTACAACGCATTCTACAACAAAGACGTCGACTTCTTCATCAACCTCTCTTCCCTTTGCGGTGTTGTCGGCACAATTGGACAGTCCAATTATGCTGCTGGAGGCACATACCAGGACATGTTTACACACACTCAAGTGTCTGCAGGCCGCAAGAACTTTGTCACCATTGACTTTCCCTTGATTAAGAGCACATATACCGTTACCCAGGAACACACTCACTCTTTAGCTAGACAGGGCGTTCAGCTTCTTCCTATTGAGATTGCACTGCCTGTTGTGGATTATGCAATGAGCGGCAAAGCGTTCAAAGACGGCAATCACCAGATCGCCTTTGGTCTCGATCCCCAATCCTTCACTTGATCAAACGATTCCAGGCGGCAGAGTGCCACCGCTCGTGTCTCATATTTTGTCTGCTCACGGCCGAGGTCTCGCACGCCAGGCCAGCCGCGAAAATGAACAGACTGCAGAAGAAAAGATTGCTCTTGCATCAGCTATCAAAGATGCAGAGGAACTAGTTCTCATTGCAATCCAAGAAAAGATTGCGTCTCTTACCGTACTGGAAGTCGAAGAGCTCGATGTCAACCAGTCTATTGCAAACATGGCCCTCGACTCGCTCGTCGCCACCGAGATCAAAAACTGGATCACGAACAAACTGCAGGCGCCAGTCCAAACGTCGGACATTTTGGATGCGCCAAGTCTTCGCTATCTTGCTGCTTTTGTCACCAAAGGCTCCAATTTGGTAAAGAGCAAAGTTGGATCACAGCAGAACGGGCAAAACGACGATACCAATGGAGATGGCAACGCTGTCAATGCCAACAGAGAGGTTGCTCTTCCCAAGTACCCCCTACAGACGCTAGAAGGGACACTGGAAATCTTCCTCGATTCAGTCGGTCACATTGCAAACGAAGAAGAGTTGAGGCGCACTCGCGAGGCCATTGGTGCTTTCCAGGCCCCTGACGGACTAGGACAGCAGCTGCAAACACGACTGGCCAAGATGTCGGGCAACGAGGGCGAGAATAACGAAGTTGTCGACATGTATGTGAGGAACAAGTGGCTTCGAGGGCGAGATTGGCGGCCCAGGCTGCGAAACTTTTTTGCGACTCTGCCTGGACAAGATACGCTTCGTCAACCTCAGGCGAATCAGGCGGCGCAACTTGCGTTGGGGGCATATAAATACAAGCTGGCTCTGGATGCGGGAACCGTCCAGCAGGACTATTACAATGAACAAGCACTGGACAGTAAGTGAAGCTGAATCATCTTTTCCTATGATAATACTAACATGATTCAATCTAGTGGCGACGGTGTACTGGCTATTTAGCTCGAATCGCACACCAGCCCTTGGTTGTGACGGCTACGACAGATACCCAGAGAGTGATTACATTGTCGTCATGAAACGTGGACACACTTACAAGGTCCCCATGAGAGGTGTCAATGGCGAGGTTGTCACGTACAACAGGCTAGTCTCAATCTTCCAAGCCATATCTCAGCATAGCCCAGAGGAAACAAACTGGACTAGTCTACTCACCACCGCAAATCGTGATGAGTGGGCATGGGTAAGTCCGAAATATCAACCATCTTCCTCTCTTGTCCTCTCAGCTACCGTCTACTTTTTCAGGGTGCATCGTGAAAGCTAACCATGTTTCAGGCCCGTGATGAAATCATAATGGGAAGCGAAGACGGCCGCAACTTTGTCAAGACAATCGAAGAGTCTCTCTTCATCATCTACCTCGAAGACGTCTCCCCCGAAACAGAAAACGACCGAGCAGACATTTTCCTCCTAGACGACAATTCCAACCGCTGGTTAGACAAGACGCTCTCCTTTGTCGTCTGTGCCAACGGTGTGTCTGCCATCTGGGGCGAGCACACCATGGTCGACGGCACCACGTTTGGCGGCTTGATCAAAGCCCTCAGCTCGCCATCTACCAAGTCATTCCAAACATCCAACGGATCATCTGCCGATAATAGCGTAGTTGACGGTGACTTTTCCCATATTCCATTCACATTGCCAGCGACCCTCTCAAAACGCATCTCTCCTCTCCAAGCCCAACACCAACGAGCCCACGATGGCTACACGCTCGCCAACCTCACACACACTTACTACGCAGCCGCCTATCTAAGGAAGCAAAAGCTCCCGCCAAAGACTGTCATTCAGCTGGTAATCCAGGTAGCCGTCCGCCGCCTCTTCGGATACAACCCCCTAGGCGCAGTGGACGTAATCTCCCAGCGCCCATTCCGCGGGGGGCGAACAGACATGATTTACGTCATGACGCCGCCTATGCAGGCATTCTGTGCTGCCGCCGAGGATTCTTCTGTCAGCGGTGTTGAGAAGCGACGATTGTTCCTGGAAGCGGTCAAGTCACACGCAAGGCTGGTGGCGCTGGCAACTCGAGGACGAGGATTCAGATGGCACCTTATGGCGCTCCGCGAGATGATGGAGCCTGGCGAGGAGCTTCCTGGATTTTACAAGGACACTGTTTTCGCGAGGACGAGTGAACGGCCGGTTTGCACGAGTTTCACCGAGTTTGGACTTCCAGAGATGGGACGGTGTCAGCCTCACAAGCCTGACGTATGGGTTGGTGTGCAAGTCTTTGACGAAAGGTAAGCGTGTCAGACACGGGAACGAGCATGAAGCATTGCTGACCTTTATAATTTTAGAGTTCAATTCACGGTGATTAATGGCGAGAGAAAGTCGGACGAGTTTGTGGAGCATCTCAAGGCAGCTGCAGAGGTTGTGAGAGACATCATCGAGACCAATGCTGTATAAGGGTTAAGAGAGACTAGGCTTAGAACTCTAGAGTTTGCCATTGGCTGATTCCATTACCATTTTTTATATCAAAATTGGATTTACGTATAGTGCATCTATTGTGATTCCCATACGAGAGATGGATTGGGTTACACACTATTTCACGAGGCTACACAACGCCAACACATTTTGTAAAGCAATATTCTATTCGTTTCTATGAATAGTCTAAACACATTGCACTATTTAACAGTTTCATTTCCAAATTCTATTTTACACTCCTCTAAGCAACAACCTTGAGGGTCTCGCTGAGAGGCAGCTTCTCAGGGACGGCCTCGGGGTGAGGCTGGGCAAGGTCGCCGTAGTTGAGGTGAGCCTTGAGGGTGTAGTCGGCAGGGACGCCGAGGTAGGACTTGATGACGGCCTCGACGGGGGGGATGGCCTGCAGGTGCTGCAGGTTGGCGCCCAGGCCCTCGAGCTCGAGAGCGGTCCAGACGAGGATCTGGGCCATGCCGGTGCTGTGGTCGGCGAACTGGGGGAACATGTGGGCAGCGGACTGGTGCTTGGTGCCAGCCTCCTTGATGGCATCCTGGCTGTCCCAGAAGACAACCTGTGAAGAGATTCGAGTTAGTTTCATGTAAGAGGGCGTAAGTGTAAAGGTCAAAAAGAAAACATACTGAGCCGTAGGCGCCCTTGTGGGCAGCAAAGATGCCGCTCATCGTCTTCCAGACCTCCTCGCCGGCGCCCTTGAGGATGGGCTCGGCCTCCTTGGTGATGGCCTCCCACAGGCCCTTGTGCTTCTCGCCGGTGACGATGGTGATGCGGCCGGGCTGGGTGTTGTAGGAAGAGGGGGCAAAGGAGAGGACCTCGCCGACAATCTGCTTGACACGCTCGTCGGGGACGGCAGAGGTGCTCTTGAGGCCGTAGACGGTGCGGCGGTGCTTGGCGGCAGCGAGGAACTGGTCGGCGGTGATGGTAGGAGCCATTGTGAGTGATGTAGTTTGGGTTGAGTGATTTGTTGGTGTTGTTTTTAGTGTGAGTGAGTCAAGATGGAATGGTATGAGAACTGTTGGAAGAGAGACAGAGACAGAGACAGAGAAGGCTTGGTATGTTATATATCAATCCATCAACCGCCCCGTCTCCATCTTCATACATGTAGTCCTCCTGCTGCTACCAACTAACAACACGACTAAGAGTGAATAATCAAACCTCCGTCGAACCCCCCCTCGGCGCAACTATACACTAGTTTCACAGACTCAATCCAAAGCTCTCCCAGACGTTGCATTGCACCACCCCCCTGGTTCCCCCTGCTGACACATTGTTTGTAATTCACCAAACGGCGCTACCAATCTGTCCTGTTGGATCCTCTCCCGCAGGCGTGATTTTACTGCAGGATTCAGGCAGCGACCGCTTTTTATTATATAATTCCCGCGCGGGTGATCCTCAATCAGCTAAAAAATCAACGCGCGTTTATTTAGTTAGTCTGGCTTCTAGTGTTTTGCGGCTGTTGTCCGCTGCCCGGTGGCCATTGTCCGCCTCGGTGGAGGGCATTATCTAACCCGCGCGAGTGATTGATAACGCAATTAATAATGTCTTAATTCCTAGCATGGTGATGGTGATGATGACATATACGCTCGTTTCAGCCAATCCAGTGGGGGGCGCTGATGAGATCGAGATGGTTGTAATTGGAATCGAGCGCTATATACATGAGCGTATTCCTCCTGTGTTCATCACCGGCAAAGTCACTTGTCCATCACCAATGCATGATGATTGGACCCCTATTATTCATTTGATCCTACCTATTATATTGAGGCTCTCTCTCTCTTTCTCTCTCGATGGAGGGGCTGTGAGATCTGACAGAATTGAGCCCCTCAGCCCCTCGACTCAACCCCTCAATGCAAGCACCGGCAGACAGAGATTAGGTGGCATTAGCTATAGTACGCCCCAAATCTATGAAGAATCAAGACTCTTGTCAGCCAATTGCAGCCTGACATGTTGTGGAATGATGTAGCATCTAATTTTGGGTTTCGCTATAGTATATACTGCACCTGTGTCTATCAGGGTTTCACCTGCAGCTTGGTATGCAATATGCCGCATTGTAAAGGCTCCTCCTCGGTGCGGGGAAGGCCGAGGCTTGAACATGCAGGGTCCTTTATCAGCATCTTCTCCTCTCCTCTCCTTCATGTGCTGTAACCCCATCGCTGGCACTTTTGTATTCGCCGTGAAAGGAGGTGGTAACGGATGAGAAACCCCCCACGCACGCCAAGAATGGTACCAAATCTCTCATCTTTCGTCTCTCGTCTCTCATCTCACATCTCAGTTCTCACATCTTCATCTCTCGTCTCTCGTTCTCAAGTCGTCCTGGGCGCGATGCAGGCCAGAGCTCTCCTCTCTGTAGCTCAAGTCGTTGAGCGGAATGTCCGTCTCTAGTTTTCTGTATCCCTTGGTCCTCCTGTATTTCTTTATTCCGTACCTGACCCCAAACGCCGTCAAAATCACGAGGCCAACCACCACGGCCAACGATACCCAGAGCCTCCATCCGCGTATGCAGCACGGGTACCAGAACATGAAGATGCCAACCGCCCACTGCATCCACGGCTTCTTGTCTCGCTGGTCGGGAAATAGGCCCTTTCGCACGAGATTCTTCACAATGGGGCCCTGCGGCCCTGACACGAATCGTTTCAACCCAAAGTGGGGGACCGTCTTTTGTCGAATGTCGTTGTCCGGATACTGCTCATCGCCCCAGATTCCCGTAAAGTAGAAGAAGGAGGTGAAATTCGACGCGGTGGAGGAGTTGTCACCAGAAACAAAGAGGCGCGTCAACTTGAAGCTGGCCGGGTCTAGATGGTAGAAATACGCCGAAAGGACGGGATCCCAGAGCCGACCAGCATCGCAAAAATCCACCAATGCTGCATCATGAACGTGGTTTCTAAGAGAGAAAACTGCCTGTTAGTGCCGGGGCATCCAAGATGGGACATTCAAGGTAAATGCAACTCACCCGGTTGAGGCATAATTTGCGTGCGATCCGTATGCGCTAAAGACAAGAGGCTATCAAGACATGTATGTTATGCGACGGCCACCAAGCTTGCAGATTTGTTGGGACATGCTTACCCGCTCATCCTTCATCGAAAGAGCCTTGTCGTTCCAGTTGTACGCAGAGCCGCTCACGTGCTGGCTATAGTAGATCGCCCGTGGGCTTTCCGTCCCGGAACCGGACCATGTTGTGTTCCCTTTGGACATGATTTAGCAGTTGACGTAGACGGAGTGGGAGTGGGAGTGGGAGTAGGAGGGTACTCACCAGTCTCCAACATGATCTCCAAAGTGCATTCCGTTCTCAGTATCCTCAATTAGGCGGTTCAGGGGCTCCAGAACCTGCGTAATGTTTGCGCCGCGGTCGTACGAGTAAAAGTAGAAAAAGAAGGCGTCGACGTCTCGAGCGCTCTTTTCAACGAGAATCACAACACATGGCGTAGCATTTGCAATCCTGCCCGACTCGTCTGGAAGCGATCCGTACAGCCATGGCGGCAACGCGGTGATGTCGTCATTCGAGGTCAGCGCAATCCTTCCACCGCCTGCATCGATATCGTTGAGAATGGCGAGGTTGTCGAGGTCGAGCTTGGGCAGGTTGGGGATGGAGCTTTGGTTGGTGGTGGGGGTTGTGTGGCGGATGTGTTGGAGCAAGTCGGCCGGTCGAAACGGGTCATCCGAGTGTAGCCAGACGAGAGGCGCTGTGTCAAAACATGGCAAATTAGTCTCTAGACGGTCTAGACGTGAGGGATCCAGATGCAGGAGAAGCATGTATGCATGATGCTGCTGGGAGAAGAGACGAGAGACAAGAGAAAGAGAGAAACAGTTGTCAAGGCTTCACATACCGTATTGAGTCACGTAACTCGGCACAAGGCGACTCGACTCTGCCAGTATAGAAGACAAAGGCGCATCCCGGGCTGTCGGCTTGCAAAGGACGCAGAGCAGCTGCACGGCCAGCAGCGCAAAGCTCAGGCAGAGCCGCCGGGCAAAGGAACATGAATATTGGCCGGCCATGTCCAATCTGCGCCCGGCTCCGGAAGCTGGGAGAGTGAGCTTTTAAAAGCGCTGCCGGCACTGCCGGTGCCCATGGCGACGAGCCCGGCCGGCAGAAGCTACTCTATTCGTACTAAACAAGGGCGTGTGGGTTCGTTGTTGAATCAGCGATTTGACAGGCATTGGTCTAGAGTCTGGGGGCTTGGAGGCTGGAGCTGAGCCTGGAGACGAGAGCGGCCCGATGCATGCAACCAAGTCCAGCCACATTCGAATTGTCCACGCAATGAAGCTGGAGCTAAGGATGAGCGAGTGAGCGGGAGCATTGATCGGTTGGAGAGGAACGAACTGACGGTCGTTTCGTCAAGTACCCGTGTTCATTGGGACCTGTCAAAATGCCAAAGAATTAGTCGGTATCAGTAAGCAGACTCTTGATACTAACACAAGACTCATCACAAGCAAAACAAACCAATCAATGGCAACGAAATCCTGTCCAGCTTGTGTCTCTCATTGTTCATTCGGCTATCAGCACTTACAAGGGGCGGATTTCCGCAGCCCCGCCGCCAAGGCTGAGCCGCGAGACTAAAATAGAAATTCGATGCAATGGTGAGAGAGAATCGCAATTCCTAGTCGTAAAGCAGCAACAGGATTGGAGAGAGTCCGAATTACTGAGCAACAATGGAATAGCCTCACAAGTGAAGTCGTGAGAATGGAAGTCGTGGAAAATCCTTGCCTGAGGCATCGCTGTCTCCTCCGCCCGGCAGAATCATTCACGGTGCAAGGCAGCAGCCAAGTACTCCAGCTACCCTGTAACCAACCACCTGCACTCTGGGCGACCACATCGTGAACTTGTCCATATCATGAAGCATTCACTCTTCTCTTTCTCGCAGAGCTTCAAATCCTCTCACCGCTCTCGATATACAGCATTTCATCGACCAGTTTCCAGACGTACACAGATTTTACGCACCACAAACCAACTCCCATCACAAGCAACTCTCCCCAAGCGTCCCTATTCAACCAGCCATGACAATGGCGGCACCGACTCTCATTCCAATTCCAATTCCAATTCCTCTTCGCAGCCAATCTGGAGACGGCGACCGTCCTTTTGGACTTTGGCTTTCCTCGTGTACGTCGTCTCCGAGTTTAGTCAGGGCTATTACATTAGCTACTGGAAGGAGAGGAGCTGGCAGACGCAGAACAACTACTCGTGGATGCCATGGAGCGACACCGCAGAGGCAGCAGGCAAAGACTCCCAGCCTGTCGAAACAGATGGATACGTACCACTCGTTCGACCGTTGGAGATTCGGGTGCTGATTCTGCATCCTGGTAACAAGGGCTCTCCGATCGAATGCACGCTTGAGCATCGTCGCCTCGGATCCAGCAAGGCCAAGTTTGACGCCCTCTCATACGTTTGGGGAGACCCGGCCGTCACGGGCGAAATCACCTGCAATAACAGGCAAAGAAGCGTCGGCAGAAATCTTTACGATGCACTGGAGCGGCTTCGGCTTCCAGACGAGAGCAGGGTCATGTGGATTGACGCCCTCTGCATCAACCAGGCCGACAACCGGGAAAAAACGCAGCAGGTTCGTCTCATGGGCCAGATCTATTCCAAAGCACAGAGGGTGCTCATCTGGCTGGGAAACAGTGAGGCTATACAAGCGGGAGTGGGCAAGTTGGCTTCACGGCCACCTGACGAGAAACACGTCGACTGGAAGTCGCTCAAGCCTGTCTTTACCAATGTCTTCTTCTATCAAGCCCAGGCTTTCCTTATATGGCTCGGCTTCGATAGCGCCGTAAACATGGGAGTCGCAAATCTCGAAGAGCCGCAGTCCCCAAGGCAGTTTGACTGGTCCGCACTCGTACCCGTCGTCCAAAGCCCGTGGTTCAACAGGGTTTGGTGCATTCAAGAGCTGGTCTTGGCGTCGAATCCCATCATAGTCACGCGTGATTCCATGATTTCCTGGAATCGATTTGCCAGAGCCGTGGTGGAGCTTAGAACGCAATTCGACATCTACCGAATGAAGACGCGACATCGAGACAACCAGTCGATTGAAAACTTTTATTTCCTCCACGACATGCGACAAAAGCACAGGAAGAGGCGGAGACAGAGGCATAACCTGCTGGAGCTGCTCTTCCTCACTCGAGGCTTTCAAGCTACAGACCCTCGAGATAAATTGTTTGCGCTCGTGGGCCTGGCAGGAGACGTCTTATCGTCCGACTGGGAGGTGACGCCGAATTACGACTTGTCCGTTGCCGAGGTCTACCATCGCTTCGCTCTCTGGCATCTTACTCGCAAAAGGCAGCTTGAAATCTTCTCCTTTGGTCGCGGCCAGGGCCTTGCTCTCTCCCCAGAGCTGGACACACTGCCTTCTTGGGTCCCCGACCTGACGAGGCCGGATTTTGCCGCACCGCTTCCGAAACTCGAGTATCTCTCCGTCAACTACATTGATCTTCGGTACGACGTGCTCAAAGAATTTGAACGGCGTAAAAAGTATTTCGGAGAAGCCACCAAGGTCTACCATGCGGATCTGAAATACCCCTGGTGGGCCCTCGGACGCCATTCCGACTTTCGCCCAGCCCGCATTGCCTTCTCCCAGGGGACGGCGGTGATACACGTGGTAGGTACCCAAATCGGGGTATTAAAGACCTTGGGTACACCCTTTGACAAGAAGATTGTGAATACAGAATTCACGGACGAGGATCTGGGATTCGCTTCCAACATCTGGCACACGTGGGCTTGGCTCAACCAGGCCTGGGCCGTGGCCGGGCAAAGCGTGCTTGGCGACAAGTATGCACGGCTTCCAAGGGACAAAATCGACTCACTATGGCGTACAGTGATTTGCTGTATGACGGCGAACGGGAAAAACGCCCAGTTTACCATCTATTCACGTGCTGCCCAGGCCTTGCACGAGGATTTTCTCGAAAACGCGCAGCGCCTTGGACTAAAGCACAGCGATCGCTCACTTACACAAGGCGATCAAGTTAAGGAGAACGCGCACGTTGCTGCACATGGTGTCATGCCTTTTACGGAAGATTTGTTAAAAAAGCTCCTTCTCATGCACACAAGTGCGGTGAAATGGTGTCCAGGACGCCGGTTTGCAGTCACAGATGCTAGTGACTTCGCCGCCGTGCCCAAGGCGGCGCAGAAGGGAGATGTTGTCTGCATCTTCAACGGGGGGAGGGTGCCGTATGTTTTGAGGCCCGGTGCAAATGGAAACTACACTCTCGTTGGCGAGTGCTATGTGGATGGCATGATGAGGGGAGAGGTGAGGGATCGATTTCCACGACGGTCACACGAGACCAGCTTCTCGATACAATAGCAGACTGCAGATGGCGATCGATTTGAAGCGGCAAATCTCATT
Organism: Trichoderma pleuroti; assembly: GCA_001721665.1. Taxonomy (NCBI): domain Eukaryota; kingdom Fungi; phylum Ascomycota; class Sordariomycetes; order Hypocreales; family Hypocreaceae; genus Trichoderma; species Trichoderma pleuroti. The sequence continues at coordinate 11,402 of MDJU01000710.1, forward strand.
CCGAGTATATCGACAAGACAAGTATCGTCTCTCGCTCACTCGTTTACATAAAAGTACCCAACATTCTTGTCCCCGTCAAGAGATCTGGAATACGGTGATGGAGACCACATCTCAACAAGCTCCTCCGCTGGCTCATAGGGGCCAAACCACCACTGGAACCACGAATTGCTGGATTCTCCGTCCAAGCGAAAGTAGGCAACACAATCAATTCCGTACAGGGCGCCTCTACCCATGTGAATGTAGCACACGCCTCCGGGCTCAATGTCTCCCACGGCGGCAGACTCGAACCAGCCGTGAGTAACTTGCCAGCCGCCGGCACCGCGCAGCCACCTCGAGGTGTTGTTGTGGATTTCGATCCACATCTCATATATGTCGCCCCATTGCAGCTTGCTCCCGAGATGATCTCCTGCGTGAGCCTTGTCTCGTAGGGTATTCAGCTTGGTACGAAGCTCGGCTGCCAGCTCCTTGTTTCCGGCCTGGACGGCCTTGTTGTACTCTTGGGCGACTTCTTCCAGCTGGTCGTGGGCTGCTTGCACGGGCTCGGGTGTCTCGCGCTCTTCTAAATGGTGGAGCATCTGTCAGCGGACAAGTGCTGGCATCAAGAAATGAGTCTAGGGAATCCTGGCACTACATACTCAAGACGGCTTGCTGAGGCTTTGGCGCCTCGGTCTGCTGAGAGTCAGACGTGTTTCGTCCGGCCAGATATGTTGTTAGAAGGGGTTTATAAGATGAAAATTGTGTGCAAGTACAGTTTTCGTATTCGTCTTATTGACTTGTGTTTAGTTTCGTACAAAGTGAGGCTGACTGAGGCACTCTTTATACAACTTCTCACCCCGAAGGCTTCCCTCACCAACCTGGGCGATCCAAGTCCTGAGATATCTGCCGGACGCACAATCAAAACACTGCCGGCGCCCTACCAAAAGCGACGTGGTGAACAGACAACTAATCAAGCATTGAGAAATCCCGACGATTTTGCCATCACTCCTGAGCTAATGTATACACTCTGCAGAATGCAGATTCGGCTCGCCCAATACACTTGTCTTTGCTGCTTATGGCATAGCATCGCGGGGTTGAAGCTATGGTCGAGCCATTCATACCCCTGCCTCACTATGAAAACAGCTTCTAGCCCTCATTTCAGCTGTCATATCAGAGCATGAGTAGCGTTCCAGAATGAGCTTCGTCTTTAGAGAGTCTTCAGCAAGAACCCAGTCATGGGCCTGCAATTGGCTGGTGAGATTGATGCGCCCGGCAGAGGCCGTCTTAAAGCTGTCCGTCTTGAACGACGCCTCGACGATGTACTCGGTGCCCGTCCCTTCAGCATCAGGTATTGGCCAAACCTCGATATACACTTTAATGTCATTCCATTCGCCGATCCAGCGTTTGGCGAGAACCGGGCCAAACAATCTCGCTTTCGCCAATGTCTTGGTCCCCCAGTCATCGCCAGGCCCCCAATCGTCAAACTTGTCGGGCTCTTCCTTGATTGCCATTTTGCGCGAGTCGCTTGGCCCCGGGAGCTCCAGCTCGGTCTTGCCAGAATGCGAAACCTGCTTCTCCCGGCTGACGGAGAGCGTCTGTTTCGTATAGCCCCATTCGACTTGCGCTTCATATTTGGTATCCCCGCCGTGAAATCCGTCCTTTTTGGCTCGAGCGAGTACCTCATCAATGTTGCCGTTGTCAATGTCGTACCGTTTCTTGTACGTCAGCTCGAGGTGGGATTTCTCCTCCACTTTGCGGATTCGCACACACCAGCCGGCATTGTATATATCCTTGGAGCATTTGTCGAGAAACTGCACATTCATCTGCAAAGCCTTTTCGGATACTTTGAAGAACTCCAAGACTCCAGACTCCAGCCCGTGATCGGAGTTGAGCACTGCCGCGGGGTCGAGCTGCAGTCTTACTTCGTAGTCCGGTGTCATCTTGGACATCTTGACTGGTATTAGAGCAGTACAAAATACTGCTAGTTTAAAGAGGTATGTGTGAGCTGGTACTAATTGGCAGTGTATCGAGATCTGTTTCAATGGATTTGATGGTCTGTCAAGTGTTGCATGCGACCAAAACGGGCAACACTGAGATATATAACAGGAAACCAAGTCACCAAGGTTAGCAACAGACGTCACAATGAGACAGAAGCTCAATTTTGAGCTTATAATTGGGGTTCTCCGCGCTCAAGCAGTTTTAGGGTAGTCCGCCGCCATCTTTGCCGATTGAGAGGACTGTATTTTGACTTTAGGCTTCAAGCCAACATTGCTTCACATGGTGCGACACCCAACTGTCATTCGTGCCCACTGAAACGACGTTGATATTGACGTCAGAGGCATGCCAGCTGAAAATGAGATGTGATGTGAGTCTGGTGTATAAAATAAAAGCACTGGATCATATCCAGCCGATGAGCAATTGCGTTTGGCAACTAATAATTCTCCCAATATCGATTTAACAGTATGAAGATTTCCATTGAATTCGTGGTGCTTGGGCTGGCGTCTTTGCCTGGGGTCATTGCCTGGGGTCATTGCCTGGGGGCGTAAGTGAAACTCTATCCCGACATATGTTATGAGACTGAGTATCGGTGAAAACTAAGCACATGATACAGAACTTGGCCACTATACCACGGCTTACCTTGCAAGCTACTTTGTCTCCAACTCAACAGAAGCCTACCTCAAGGACCTTTTGGACAACAATAACGATGACTATCTTGCTGGAATTTCCACTTGGGCCGATGACTTTGCGCATAGCCACGAGGGAGAATATACTAGAGGGTGGCATTATATCGATGCTCATGATGATCCAGAATCCGAAGTGTGCAATGTCGACTACGAGCGAGATTGCAAAAAGGACGGCTGTGTCCTTAGTGCCTTGGTCAATCTTACAGAGCAGGCCGTAAACAGCCAAACGTCCGAAGAGGGCCGCCAGTTCGCTGTCAAACTCCTTGTCCACTTCATTGGCGACTTGCATCAGCCGCTTCATAACGAAGACATTGCACAAGGAGGCACTACACTATCGGTTGAGTGGCAAGGCGACAAAAGAACGTTGCACAAAGTCTGGGATACGATGATTCCCGAAAAGTTCACCGAGCATCTGCATAGTAGACAGAACCGCCGTGCCTTGGAGTGGGCCCAGGAACTAGCAGGCGAAATTTCCCATGGAAAATTCGCAGCGGAGAAGGACAGCTGGCTGAAGGATTTCGACCCGTCAGATTCCTTCAAAACCGTCATAAAATGGTCAAATGAAGCAAACGACTTTGTGTGCGATAACGGTGAGATATTCCAGCGTTTCAACTAGTTTTGGATTGTGGTTTGCTGATACAGATATGACTGCATGTACAGTCTTTATTGACAACTACGAGCCTTCACAAATTAAAGGTAAAGAGCTGAGCAAGAGGGTTTATTATGATCAGGCCAGCTCCATTGTTGAGAAGCAAATCGCGCGTGCGGGATATCGGATGGCGGCGTGGCTGGATGAGATTGCTCGTAATAACTGGCATGGACAAGAGAACGGTGAGCTGTGAGTGATGAAGGTGTATTTCACTCAAGGTTACTCAAAAGGGTTTTTAGTTATTCTCTCTCTCATGTGTATTCTGCACTGTTACATGGTTTGTCAAGTTCTTTTAGTCAATATAGGGAGTGTGACAGACCTACTCTGTCATCAATACAATATGCAAATGCAATCAACTTGTGACGTAACAAACATGTCGATACATTCCACTCTTTCGAGAGTTCCAAGCTTGAACCTCGAGGCGGGCGCTAGCAGCATTCAGCTTGGATAAAAGGGTCTTACTAAAAATGAACTACTAGCGGTCATCTCCTTGCATCAACTTGTATGAAGAGGATGAATCGATTCAAGCAGACTTCAAGTCACTTGGTAGACTTGAGGATAAGTTTCTGAGAATCATAGGTTGGGTCGGCCTTGGATCAGTTGCTAGCGGTTTCATTAAGAAAGGCTGTGAACGTTGGTATTTCAGGCGTCAGGAGTAATGGCAGTGGTATGAACTACTTAATGACTGAGGCCCCAGGGTTTCTGTCGAGATCCTGTCATGTTCGTTCTCCTAACTCTAGTTGGCTTTTTCATGGCATGTGGCCCAATTTCTTGGTGGTTCGTGGCTAGTCGACTGTGTCCATTTGCAGCGTATATACAAGCCTGCCACTTCAAAATAAGCGTTGTAGCTGTATTTAGCAAAGTGGAATCGAGGCTGCCCGACATTCGGGATCCAATCCCTTCCTAGTAGGGCTTCGTTAGCCTCGACTTTGACAGCTCGCTTCAACCAAATACAACGGCGGCTGGATTTCAGCTTTAATCAGCCTTGCCTATATCAGTAAAGCAGTAAAATAATGCCACTCCTCCCTCGTGGATTCGTTAGAGGTGCTCCTACTTGTGTAATAAACCGGTCTATACTAATAATATAGGGTAGTTTCTTAAGGTAATAAATTAATTATAGTTTATATTAACAGAGGCGGTAGGATGTAATTTAGGCAATCTTATTATATAATTAGTAAGTTAAATATAAAGATTAATTTTATTACTATATTAATAACTAACTATTTAAGCTATTTAATAAATATAAATATTTTTTCTTATATAGTAAGTTATTCTTTTATAAAGTAATATAGTCTATTACTTTAGTATCCTTAAGAGTAATTATATAAAGCACTTTAATAACTTAGTGTTATTACTTTTTCTTTTATTAGCTAAAATAAAATAACCTTATTTTAGGTATATATTTCTCTTAGGTAGTATAAGAGGTTAGATTAGGTTATAATAGCTAATAGTTTTTTTATATAATAGAATTTTAAGAGATTAAATTATTATATAAATAAAAAATAATAACTAAAATTAGATTTTTTTATTATCTAAGTTTATA
>MDJU01000711.1:0-16244 GCA_001721665.1 Trichoderma pleuroti
GATGGAAGAGGACGGCGCCGTGGCTGCAAGAGGGAAAAAAAAAAGAGAAGAGCGCAGATAGACGAGACGAGACACTGACGGCGGGAGGTCACTGCATTGGACTCGTGATGCCATTGTAGTGTTGAGCGACTTGCGAAGAGGTAGCGGGTACGGCAGCGGCGGCGGACGGGGCGCGCGGTGCTGGGTACGAGTACCTCGTTGGATTCTCAAGCGCAGGGGGGCGGCTGCCGGCAATCTGCCGCAATCTACGGCGTACCAAAGTACCTGTACTCGAGAATTGATAGCAGCTCGGCCCAATCCCAGCACAGTGACTTGGGCACAAGGCCGGTGTTGTCGGCGCTAAAGCCGGCGGGTCCCCCGTCAAACGACTTGACTGGGCATTGTGCTCATATTCATTCAATGTTGACGTTGACGTACTCGTACCGCTCTTTGTTTGTTTGTACTCGTACCTGCTACACCAGGGACGAAGAGTACCCGTGCTGGTGCAGACCGACGGGTGGCATGTACAGCGCAAGTACATCCCTAACAGGCTTCCCCGCGGAACGCACGCGTAATTGGGCCCCATGTCCTATGGCGCGGTACCTGCAGAACACCCACGAGGCCGCTTCGGGCTTGATCAACCGGGTCATGTTCGAGAAGGCAAGAGGCAGCGAAGTCATGATAATGCAGCCGCCGTACTCGTATGTACCTCTGGGCGAGAATGCGCCACCGGCCAAAACGTCTGTTACCGGGTACTCCCTGGTACCATACCATGGGTACGAGGCACTTTACATCACTGAGCCCTTTTGCAGATACCGGTACTCGGGGTGAAGCTGCGGGCGGCATCAATGTACATGTACTCGCGCAGTCTGCTCGCAAATGCAGACCTAAGGTACTGTACTGTAGCATACCTAAGGTAGGCCAATTGCCATCCATCATGGAACAACCACCAGCTGCGCTGATAAGGGTGCTGGAGCGCATCCAATGCATGTACGAGTACGTGCTAATCATGTACAACTGGTACGATGGGTACTGTATAGGATGGATGCCTACCTTTTATGATGGAGCGTGGAATGGCCGGAGCGAAACGAAGCTGCTGCTGACGGATGGAGTCTGGAGTCTGCATTGGAGCACGAGATAAGAGATTTGGCAGCAGCAGCGATAGCGGCCGGCAATCAGCAGCCAATAACCAAGACTGAGTGTCTGTGCAATGCAGCATCCGACAATATACCTATATTGATCAATAATACAGACTCGTAATTCTGGCTGCAGACTGCGAATTGGCGGATGCAAGGACACCGTCTCTTTGCCGCCCCTTTCTCGCTCACCCTTATCGCGGCAGGCGTTTGGGGTCGTGCAGAGTTGACGCTATGGCGATTGCGCTGGGGGCCGGGGTCGGCGGCTCTGGGCAGTCAAGGGATCGGCTGGCGTGCATTTGGGAGAGACTCGCATCATTGCGCTACGCTACGACCCAAGTCCCGTCCGGTACTTGGGAATAAGATTCCAGGCTAGAATCATGATTCATTCGCAGGCGGAACTGCCTACAAGGCCCGGCGAGTGCTTTGTCAAACACAGACCGAGAATGGCGTGCTGCATCACCGTGCATCTGTGCGAGTCGTGGCAGCGAGAGGCCCGGCCGGCGCATGGCAGCCAAAGTCGCTCGTTTGATGCATCACAAGGTACCCATCACATCACTTGCTCCCTCCCTCCCTCTCTGCATTGGATACGGAGCAATTGCAATTACTAGCATGTACTACTGACAGACAGACAGAACACCGCACATGCACTGCGACCTCCACGAAGAGCGGCTAGCAGTACGAGCAGGTACCTGTACAGACTCACACAAAGCACCCTCCGTAACTACTAAGGTACTGACACACAAAGCGCTCCCTCGGATGGCACCCTGGGAGGAGCCATGGCAGCCATTGGAAACCTCGCAGGCTGCGCGTCTAGCGTCGACGGATTGCAACCCCCATCTCCGCCAGCTCCTGCCTTGGCCCTTGGAATCCACCGCGAGACAGTCGGAGGACCCTTAAATCGGGGAACCACCCTGAGGCCGCGCTAGAGCCCACTCTTTTTTTCTTTTGTGCTGTTGGTCATTCATGTAGGACTTTTTAGGCCGGTGACGGTGGTGGACGACTGGAGTGATTGATGCCTCGTCCGCGTGCCTGGTGAGGAGGAGGGCACTGCCTCTCTCTTGTCTGGTCATCACGGCTGCCTCATAGTCATTGATTGATGGGTTCACGCTCGACGAGGTGAGGACGGCATCTCGGTGCTACTCCTGGAGTCCAAGCCCATGCAAGGGCCTTTGTCCCCAGCAGCTGCGTCGAGAGGCGGCGCCATGGGAAAAAAGTATCAAGGCAGAAAACAGCCCATGCCGGCTTATACTTTGTACCCAACGGGCGCACCACGGCGCATGTGTACATACGGAGTACTCGTACATGCATCGTCTGGCTCTGCTCTGGTTCTGGTCTGGTTCTGGCCTGTGTTACCGGCTTGCGCTGCGCTGCATCACGTATGTACTAATGCATGTACCGAGTACGAGACGACATGCTGCAGGCCAATGGAGGTTACTGTACTCGTACGCCCACAGCGGCCACCGCCAAAGCGGGCAACGGGCCAGCTACCTGGACCTGTAAGAATTCTGCCGGACGATTGCTCCCAACAGAGGCCTAAATTAGGCTCACCGCACTCGAAATGTTCATGTTGCGTCTTGTCTACCTCATTCCCTCTGCCGTGTTAGTTGTTGGCCCGCCTTTTTTTTCCCTTCTTTTCCAACCTTTATCTTGGTTTTGCTCTTTTGCTTCGTGGCCAGGCCGATGCTAGCGGGTGGATGCCGGTGATTTGAGACAAGATCGAGCCGGTACGTCGCATCCAAATCAAGCTTTGCCAGCCTCACTTTTTTTTTCATCTCCACGATGCCATCGTCCGTTGCTGTGAAACATGACATGGGGGCCCTCCTCAAGGACCGCACTTTTGCTCCGGGGGAGAGCCAAGCAGCTCCCGCGCAACTAATCATCATCACGTCCAGGCCTCCCTCCCCGTCTGATCCCAAGGCCTGCCTGTACACACACACCTTGTGTTTTTGTAGCCTGTAACTTGATGCATCTTTTTTTTTTGATTCGACTCTCGCGAGTGGCCCCCCTGCCTGCTCGACGCAGCCACGGCCAATCCCATGTCTGCAATCCGACGAGTGCTGCTGCAGAGTATGTTGTCCATACATCAAACTCTCGACTCCATATCCCGACCCCGTCTTTATCCCGTTCATGCAGCTGGGACTCGTCATCCAGCAACTCAACAAAACAAAATCCAAGTGGCGCCTGTGCAGAACTAACTGTACAGAACTAACTGTACAGCGGGTACTTTACTGCAGCACAGTCCAATTGTACCAAGGTATAGCGAATCGATCCCGAGGTTCGGGGATTCAGTCCTCTTTGCTCGCTCTAGAGCAGCCCTGGCTACTTTAGCGTTTGGCAACACCAGCGCTCAACACTCTTCGTTTGACGCTCCAAGGGGGGGTTTCACGAATACGGGCTGTTTCTCATCTGTACGCGAGGGGGAACGTTGTCGCACTGAGAGCACGGAGTACTGTCCAGTATTTTCCTTTTTTATTTTTTTTATTTTTAGCATTTGATCCATTTGATGGGGTTCGTTCTACTGGGCGGGTTTGGGGACCCATCGCATCGCATCTCATGGGCATCATCACAATCCATCAATCATATGCACCCAGTCCAGCCACCCTTGGCTTGCTCGACTCGGTCAACGCTGACGGCCCTTGACATCACCAGCCTCAGGCCCCGTGGCCTCGAGTTGCCTCGTCAGATTTCAAGTGAGAAAACAACGAGTTTCCCATCCCATGGCTCAACTGCCATCACGTCAAAACACTCTCGCTCATCCGTCACCTGATTCGTTTCTGTATGTCCCCTCCCCGCTTACTGCATCACCATCACCATTGAGCTGCTGGCCAGGCGACACGTGCGATCCTGTAGTGATGAAAAGACGGTAATATCACACAACACACCTGGTCTCCCATCTCCTCATGCACGCAAGGATCTCGACGCCAGTTCAATTCCAACGTGCTCCGTGTCTGAGGCGGCTTGAGGCGGCTTCGCGGCTTCAGTCCTGTCTTGTCTTGTGTCGTAGTGACATGTCGTGTCCCGTGCGGGCTCTGGTTTGGCTGTATTTCTCGTGGGAGGGAGGGGGGCATGGATCGACGTGAGGAGCAGCAGCTGAGAATCAAGCCCAAGGGGGTTCAGCAGATGGGCTTGTTCCCTGTTCTGTCTGGCCCGGCACTGCGCTAACATCGAGGCAATCGTGGGCTTGTCAACCAAACTACCTTGCCTCTGACTCTAAGAGCTGGGGGCCCGGCTTCTAGATTACAGGACCGTCGAAACAGCCCGCCCTGCATAAGGCGCTGGCTGCATCGATCGATCACGACGGCCTCAGCTAGCAGGAGATGGGAGCCACGGCAGGACTCGGGGCAGCACAAGCCGCTCTCACGTCCTATCATGGCGAACCACGTCCCCAAGCACCCGAATCCCTTTGATGAGGAGAAACGCCAACCCGAGCTACACCGCGCATCATGACATCAGTGAGAAGAAACCACAAGATCGGCAAGTCGGCCTCTGGAAAAAAGTCAAGATGATGGACCAGGCTTGCCGCATTGGGACTGTTCAGTCTGCCCTACCTTGTGCTTGTCTCATGCATGCTGACCAGGTTGACATGGATTCCACGGTACTGTACAGTCCAGTCCAGCACTCTGTAGGCCTCTGAGAATACGACATTGAGCCTCTTGTTTCCTCATCGCCACCCACCTCACAAAACCCTTGCGGCCACAAGGCGTCAAATCGACAAGATGGCCGTTTTCATCCAATAGACACGTTGTTCTCTACAATCCCCAGGCAGGCGAGGCATAATAGACAGATGGCCGTGTTACCCCCCCCCGTCCCCAACCTAGTGATAGACTGCTGCTGCTACTCCATAATCCAGGCATCCAACGCTACAACACCATCGCCATGAACCTATCACATCGAATCGTCAACGCGCACACACACACACATTCTCTCTCCAAACTGTGACTCTACCCGTCCATCAATCAACATCAAAGGCCAGTCAGTACCTGAAAAGATAATGCGACCCTCCCCTTTTCCTTTTTCCGCCATGCCTACTCACTGTATTACTCACCCCGTCTAGTCCTGCATATCTAGCACAAACACCATCACACAGACTATCACACAGACTCACTAACACACTCTCGCTCACCCCTTACAAGCCTTGCATATACCACCTTGCACTCTTATCCCCCGCTTTCAAACCCCATATCTCCTGCATAACGCTGCCTGTCCGAATTACTCCTCTAGGCACCGAGCCTGCCATCCCATTGGTACGGAATTGCCACGGCCTGGAATCTAGACTCAGCACACCCTGTTCTTTTTTTTTTTCATCCCTTGCCTCACCATGGCGCTCAAAAACGCCCTCCGAGATAACCCAGCATCTCCATCTCGGGGAGCGAAAAAAATAGAGCACCTTTTTTTTTTCTTCTTATCAATCGTGTCTCGGCTTGTTTCCCGACTTGGAGCTTGTGATGCTGTGAACCCACGCGCTTCTGCCACTTACGTGACCCCAGAGGTGTCCTTGCATATCTGTTACAGCTCCCATAGTTTTGTACTGTACGCAGATAGGGCACCAGGGCCACCGCGTTAATGCACGAACTGCTCTTTACAAAAACCGCCGGTGATTAGGGGGGCGTACGAGAGTGCCTTGTCAAGTAAGAGGTTCAGAAAAAGCGAGACTGCAAAATAAACAAGTGCATACATTCATCAATATCAGCACCTAATCAGTTCTCAGTTCATCAAGTGGTGCTTTTGTACTCTGAAGGGAATACCTGATGTTCAGCCAACGCCTGAATCTTGCTATACAACTATAATAGCAGTCACTAGAGAAATGTAAATATAATAGCAGATACTAGAGAAATATAGATATAGTAGCAGATACTTGAAAAACAGGCGTATAATTCAACGCGTAGGTGTTTATCTTGTCCGTCTCGGTTCTTCTGTCCCCCGCTGGCTTGTCAGCCAAGCCCAAGTGTCTTTGACTCGTCGTCGTACAGAACACGAATGGGACGAGGGCCGGACTATGCAGACTGCTTGCCGTTTGAGCCGCTCCGGCCAGTAGCCAAACGGTGATTGTACAAGTATGTTGATGCATGATTTGTGGTGGAAAACAGTCAAGCCTTCTCCGCTTCCGTGCAAGTGACCGCCAGACGAGATGCAAAGTTTGACCAGACTAGACACGTAGCCAGAATCACCATTGACAGCCTGTCCCGGATAGACACGCGGCTAGTAAAGCAAGACATACATTCACATCGGTTGTAAAATAGACTTCTGCCTGGGCCCTAGCTTTACTTCAAATGTCATCTCATTTCGTCATCCTCCTGCATTTCAAACAGGTATGCTACACACTACCAAAAAGAACCATTTGCGCCGCGGACATTGGCATTCTGCCCGACCTGACTATTCATCAGGGAAAAACCGCTTCCGGAACCAAATGATGCTAAATAAAAAGAAAGAAAAAACATCTCCCCCAAAAAGGGGAGACAGAGTCCCAAAACAAAAATCACCAAATATGCTCCCGTTCCTATGCTGCTTCATGACCGGTCCTGGCTATCCCTTGGGTATCTTACATGTTTGACGTGGTAAATCAAAAAGGAAATTCTTTCGTCTCTCTTTCCGCGTGGGTCGCCCTCATAATTCCCGGAGCTCGCGCTCACGAGGCAGCTGCGTCTACTTCTCGTAGGACGGTACGCCGTCAAGCCACACACCATCACCCTCTTTTTCAGACTGCTAGAAAAAGAAGTCATCAAATATCATATTTAATGGCCATTGGTCTGAGGGGCGGTGGGAAGCTCCTTGAGGGCCTCGGCAATGATGCCAAGGCCCTTGTTGAGCTCCTCCTCGGTGATGACGAGAGGAGGCGCGAAGCGGATGATGTCTCCGTGCGTTGGCTTGGCCTAAAGGAGGGTCGTTAGCAGAGGAACTACAGAAGAAAGAGGGGTAATGAAGATGGGGGCACGAGGTGGAATAAGGTAGCGTAATGAAAAGCGCAGAGATGCCTAATAGGCAGACATGGACGTACCAAAAGGCCCTTGCTCTTGAGCAGGAGGCAGAGATCCCACGCAGTTCGGCCAGAAGCAGCCGCCTCGTCAATGACAACAGCGTTCAACAGACCCTTGCCGCGGATCGTCTTGATAATGGGCGACTTGAGGGCAGCCACGCCATCGCGGAAGACCTTGCCCAGACGCTCAGCGTTGGCGGTCATGTTCTCCTCCTCGAGAATCTCCAGAGCTCGGATGGAGACGGCACAGCCCAAGGGGTTACCGCCGTAGGTCGAACCGTGAGTTCCGGGCTCAACCACCAGCATAATCTCCTTGCTGCTGAGGACGGCACTGACGGGGTACATGCCTCCGGAGATGGCCTTGCCGAGCGTGACCATGTCGGGCTTGATGCCGGCCCACTCGGAGCAGAGCAGACGGCCGGTACGGCCAATGCCGGTCTGGATCTCGTCGCAGATGAGGAGGACGTTGTGCTTCTTGCAGAGGGCCTGGACCTTGGTCAGGTAGTCTTCGTCGGGGACAACAACACCGGCCTCGCCCTGGATGGGCTCAACGATGAAAGCGGCGGTGTCCTTGCCATGGGTCTCCAAAACCTCCTCCAGGTCGGCCACGTTGTTGTAACGGATAGGCTTGCCGGTGGAGGGAGAGGTGGCGCCAATGTTGGGGACATAGGGGCCGTAGTTGTCCTTGGATTCGGGGTCGGTAGACAGAGTAATGGCGGTCATCTGGAGCGAATGTTAGTTTACATCTTTTGACTGCATATCAAGTACTGATGTAGAATGTAGGAGCCCAAAATAGGCGGGCGCACTTACGGTTCGGCCGTGAAAGTTCTCGGCAACGCAAAAGACGAGTGCCTTGCCCTGCTCAACGCCCTTGACCTTGTAAGCCCACTTGCGGGCAATCTTGATGGCCGTCTCGGTGGCCTCAGCGCCGGTGTTCATGGGCAGCACCATGTCGTAGCCGAAGACGTTGCGGACCTTCTCGGCCCACTTGGGGAACACATCGTTGTAAAAGGCTCGCGAGCTCAGCGTCAGACGGGAGGCCTGGTCGACGAGAGCCTTGACGAGCTCGGGGTGGCAGTGACCCTGGTTGACGGCACTGTAGGCGGACAAGAAGTCGAGGTACTGCTTGCCCTCGGGATCCCAGACATTGACGCCCTGGGCCTTGGAGAAGACGACGGGCAGAGGGTGGTAGTTGTGGGCGGCGAACTCGTTCTCGGCGGCGATGGCAGCATCGGTGGATGCGGCGTGGAAGCGGGAAGCCATGGTGAGTAGATAGATTGCTGATGTTGTATTGGAAGAGAATAGGTCTAGGTCCGGGGCATTAGTCAATGTCGAACCAACAGCAAGATGGAACAGATGCAAAAAGGTGGTGTCAGATGGCGGAAGAAAAGGGTATCGACGATAAGCCGATGCAGGAGGGGGGGGGGGGCAGAGATAAGGCTGGGAAAAGGAAGCCGTGATTCGGAGCTGCTGTGGCGATGGACGTACCGGCTGAGGGAGGGGGATGATGATGAAATTCACGCGATTGCTATGGAAAGAAGAGAAAAAGAAGGCGAAAAAAAAAAGGAAGCTGTGAGTCGAAGCCGGTCAAAGATACGCGGTGGGTATATAAAGTTTTGTGTTTGGCGAAACCCACCCACGGGCCTCACCTGACCGGGCAAGGCAATTCTAGGCACAAGCAGCCGTCGAGAAAAGAAGCGTGGAATCAATGTGTCAACTACTCGACCCAGATCCAGGCATTGGAGACGAAATCCGCCGCCGCTATCCCCCTAAGTGCAAGTGGCAGTAGAGGCGGGTGGAGATGCGGAACATGTTGCGCCAAACCAACGCCGTGGCGCCGAACCGGAGGACGAGGCTTGCAGGATTCGGATGGCCCACGAGACGAGCGACGGCCGGCTGGCTTCGGCATTCCGAAGGCTGGACCCCTCATCAGCAAACTTAACCCAGCGGGCGGATGGAGGGGCATCGAGATGGGCTATTAGTGTGTGTGAGTGTGTGTGTGTGGCTGGCCGAGGATCCGGAGAATGAAGAAGAGTTGGCTGAAGCTGTGGCCGAATAAGCAGACAGCAGACTGACAGACAGGGAGAGAGAGACGCTACCTGGCCAGCTCCAGCAGCTCTTGGCATGCTTGCCACTGTAAAGATAAGATGGTTTGTTGGTGATTCTCTTCATGCCCTGGATATTCCCAGAGTCGTCGATTGGAATGGGCAAATACGGTAGTACAGCAAAAACCCCCCACAGGTTGGCCATGATTTCGGGTTACTGCGAGAAGAGTGGAGACAAGGGCGTGTCAAGAGCGGTGTCCAGCCAATGGCCGTGGCAGTATTACGTACCGAGCATTGGCAAGCAAACTCGACGTGTGATTGATTGATTGATTGATTGATTGAATCGTGGATTGGCACAATCACAAGCTCAGGTGAAGATGATGTAATGCTTGCTGCAGGGGGGATGTGATGATGTTGATCTGTCGGTAACAGATAAGGGAGTGAGATGGAAGCATGCATTTGTCGATTGGCATCTCGTGTGGTGGTGTTGATGGAAATATTCGGATAATCTAGCAACGGATAATTCATGTGCTGTGATGCTCGACGGCGCTTCATCATGGAGTCTCGATGCCTCATGCTATCAAGGTGTACATGATACAGCATTGTTGTAGGTTAGTAGCCATCATTGGAGCCCATCACCATGGCATTACTACCAGCTGAAAGGGATTATTACATGAGAATACCTGATACACGATGTAAATACGAGTAAAAGAAGACATGGATGCCATCCATTGTAAATTCTACTGCTCTCATTCATCAATTGATTCATCAAATGCTATCCATGAACAAACAGCTGCTCCCCTGGACCCAAAAACACACAGGCAGCTTAGGCCTCTAGCGCCCCCTGTAAACCCGCCCGTCCACCACCCTTTCCTCCCCCCCCCAGTGGAACCTCCCACTCATGGAACCACTAACACACATGCAATGTGTTGCATCGAGCCAAATCCTCAGTGAGCTTCACATCATGGCCGGTCACAGACGCGCTCCGTCGGCCTCGTTCAAGGCCAAGCCGCGCCTCTCCCCCGTGCCCCTTCGGGACATCTTCATCATCCGCCTCGTCAATGCCTGGTATCTCGCCACCTTTTTCCAGCCCGACGAGTTCTTCCAGGCCCTGGAGCCGGCTTGGCGCCTCGCCTTTGGGGCCAACAGCGGCGCGTGGCTCACATGGGTATGTTCAACGTCTTTTATATATATATCCATAGATGCTCAATTGGAGATACAACACTGGCTTCAGATCAATTGGAAGCTTCTCATTAAACCCATCCCAGCTAACAACTCTCTCCCCAAACCCACAGGAATGGCATCACCAACTGAGATCCTCGCTCCATCCTCTCCTCTTCTCAGGCGCCTACATGGCCGCAGATCGCCTCTCCGCCATCTTCCCCCCAGGAAACGCCATCCGCTCCGCCATTGTCATTGCATCTCCCCGCGTCCTGCAGGCCTTGATTGCCGCTCTGGGAGACTGGTACACCTGGCATCTCGCCGCCAACGTCTACGGCTCTGACAGCAATGTGTCCTTTTTTGCTGCAAGTCTTCACTCTCACCCCCCTGATGGCCTCTCACTCTCACTCACGCTTACACTCACACAGCTCTTCATGCAACTCCTCAACCCGTGGCAATGGTACTGCTCCACCAGAACATTTTCCAACTCCCTAGAGACAACCCTCACCGTCATGGCCCTGTGCTACTGGCCCTGGCAGCTCGTCGGCGTCGCCCCCTATTCCATCAAGGAGAACTCGAATCCCTTCAACGTCCTGCGCGGCAAGCTCTGGCGCCTCCGCGCCTCGCTCTGCCTCGCCGCCTTTGCCGTCGTCCTGCGTCCTACCAACGTCCTCATCTGGCTCACCATTGTCTTGATTGCCCTGACGAGGGTCACGCTGCAGGGCAACTCGCCCTTGAGCTTCTCTTCCGTCCTGGTTCTCTTCAGAGAGGCCATCCTGTGCGGCTCCTTGGTCGTCGGTCTTTCGATTGCGGCTGATCGTCTCTACTTTGGCTTCTGGACCTTTCCGCCTTACAACTGGCTCAACTTTAACATTTCCAAGTCGCTTGCCGTCTTCTATGGCCGCAACCCCTGGCACTACTATCTCCTCCAGGCCATTCCCCTGCTCTGCACCACCGGCTTGCCCTTTGTCCTCCCGGCGCTTGTCAAGCCTTCATCCAAGACCGCTGATCAGGCCAATACCCTCAGGACCCTCTCCTGCACCGTCGTCACCACCGTCGCCGCGCTCTCTCTCATCTCGCACAAGGAAGTCCGCTTCATCTACCCTCTGCTCCCGGCTCTCAGCGTCCTCGCCGCCCCGCGAGCCGCCGCCTTCTTCACCATCGTTCCCAAGACAAGCCCGCCTCCCTCCATCTCCTCCGCGGCCCACGATATCCGCGCCCCAGCCCGCCCAGAGCCAAGTCACCCACCGTCCGCCGCGCTCGCCTGCGCAACAAACCTCTCCTCCTCACTGCCCTGGGAATCAACGTCATCCTCGCCGGCTACCTATCATTCCTGCACCAACCGGCCCCCCTGACCGTCCTATCATTCCTCCGGAAACAATACGAACGCATCCACCCCTCCGCCGTCCACGTCGCCCACGCAACCCACTACAGCTCTCCCCCAAACGCCACCCAGGAAGACCTCTTCGCCCTCTTCCTCATGCCCTGCCACTCCACCCCCTGGCGCTCCCACCTCGTCTACCCAGGCCTCTCCGCCTACGCCCTCACCTGCGAGCCCCCGCTGCACACCCAGCCAAACACCCCCGAGCGCGACCTCTACCGCGACGAGGCCGACCGCTTCTACGACAACCCCGTCCCGTTCCTCCGCCACGAGCTCTTCGCCCCAGCCAACCCCGTCGTCCCCGTCCCGCGCTACATTGTCGGCTTCGAGGGCGTCGAGCCCTGGCTGCGCGAGTTCCTGGACACCCCCGAGGGTAAGGCACTGGGCATACCGCAACTCACCCCCGTATGGGCTGGTTTCAACGGGTTCTTCAACGAGGATTGGCGAAGGGCCGGCTATATGATGGTTTGGGACACGGGTGTTTACGGAGAATCCGGCGCAAAAGCTTGATTTTCTGGCTTCATTTGCGATTTCACAGGTTTCGATTTTGTGTAGTTTCTTTTTTTTTTTTCGAAATGTACTGGCATCATGAAAAGGAGAAAAATAGCGAGCGGGCTGATTCATACGAAAACATTTTAGATATGCATAGTAGTTTACCTACCTCCCACCTGAATAATACATAGTAATTGACAAACTTTCACAAAGTCCAAAGTAAAACACCAACTTATGTAGAATCCCATCACTTGTATTTTGTTTATCCTCATCTCATTTTTACATTGCACAACGGCACAACACCGACACACATGTCTCTCATAAACGAAATAGTTTCGTACCTAAGTGCTTCCCATTCCAACATGCTTCCTCACATACATACAACCAATGTTTTTTAAAACGTCAGAGTTCCTTTTCCACTCTCCTCTTCATCGCGGGAAAAAAAAACAAGCCATCAATCGAATACATGACGACAAAGGAAATTCGTTAATTCTAAAAAAAAAGGAGAAAAAAAAATTGAAACACAAAATGGTGGAGTGGTAGAAGAAGAGAAAATAAAAAGCATCCCGCCAACTCCTCGTAATCCTAGATACATCTCGTCTCGATGGGGGGGGGGGGGGGGGAAACAAGCGTTTCAACCAAAAGTCACTATGCTTGCTTTCCCTCCTGCTCTTTATCTACAGCAGATGTCGACGACTGTTCCACAGGCGGCACCGTCTCAGAGGGAGGATTGGTTGGAGCCTGCGTCTTGGGCTGAGCGGCCGTCTCGGGAGCCGCCTCCTTGGTAGCATCGACGAGGGGTGCTGCCTTCTGAGCAACGGGCTCTGCCGGTGCCTTCTCTGTATCGCTAATGACCCTGTGGATAGTCATGCCCTGAGCGGGCTCTCTCTGAACTGCCTCTGTCTGACCAAGCTTTCTGTAAGCCTCTGGTGGGGCATTTATCCTGTCTTTCTGCAAATCTTTCAAAGCATCTTGCTGAGCTGGCTTTCCAATCGAGTTTCCTTCCTCTCGAGATACGTCTCGGTTTATATCTAGGCTCTTGCCGCGGGACGCCATCAGGCTTGGGCCAAGTGTTTGATGCTGGTCTGGAGGAGGCGGAGACTTGGTTCGCTTCTGGTCGGCGGTTTCCTTGGCCTCTCGATACTTGTGCTTTATCCAGCCAAGAGGGCCTTTTGCGTCCTCCCTGTCATCCCGGGAGCTTTCGTACGTGTATGCGCGATCACTGCCACTTGGTAGATGCTCTGAGCTTTCGCCAGTAAAACTTTTCCGGGGCATCGCAATGGCGCTTCCAATCGAGGTGGTGCTAATATCTGCGTGATTGTTTGAGCCAATGTTAAACTGCGGTGGCGATGCCCGGGGACTGGCCGGTCCACTGGCCGAGTCATCTTTCTTGGTGGGCCTCGACAATCGCCATCGACTCTTCTTTTCTTTATCGGCCGTCTCGACGATTGCTGGCAATGGGGCCTCGTGAGCTACTTGTTCAAAGTCCGAGCCGTCATTGAAAGATGAGTTAACCGAAGCAGGGGGGGACTTTTTCCCCCGTGAGATGTCTTCAGGTCGCAGCTGCTCTTGGTAATGAGAAACTGAGTGATTGTGGTGGTGGTGGTGATCGGCATGATTCTGGTGAATCACAGGGGTCGAGTGCTGGTGATGTAAATCCGGTTGCTTCTGACTCTCCACAGAGGGCGCCGAAGCAAAAGGCGACGGCTGGGGCACTGAATGAGGAATGGCAGTCGGGCGGAACTGAGGCTGTGCTACGGGCTGTGCAAAAGCCGGTGCCGCTTCCAAGGGGTTCCCAGATTCCGTACCCGGCGAGGCGGAATGCGGGAGCGACGTAACCGAGCTCTGTGCGCTGATGCTCATGCTGCCTGGTATCCGCTTCTTCTTCAGCTTGTTCGGCTGCCGTTTGTCGTTGCTCTCGTGCATTGGGGATCGCTGAAACAGTTGCTCTAGCTTCTGTAAGTTCTGGTGATGGTGCTTCGACGGCGTGGACTGTTCGTGCGAGTCTAGCAATCTCTCCTGGCTCCGACCAGGTGATAGCAAACGCTCTGGAGAAAGATGCATGTCC
Organism: Trichoderma pleuroti; assembly: GCA_001721665.1. Classification (NCBI taxonomy): domain Eukaryota; kingdom Fungi; phylum Ascomycota; class Sordariomycetes; order Hypocreales; family Hypocreaceae; genus Trichoderma; species Trichoderma pleuroti. The sequence goes on from MDJU01000711.1 coordinate 14,240, forward strand.
TCAAAAGTCCTATGCATGTCGTTGGGCGTGGAAACTCGTGCGGGTACCTCCAGCTTGGTCTCCGCGGGTGGGTGAGCTGGTGTCAAGGGTTCTAGTGCTGGGGAGTGCGGCGCGCGGGCAGGACTCTCAGTCTTCTTGAACTTGCCCCCTACCAAAGCGGGAGATTTCTTGGATGGCACGGTATTGCTCCTAGCTAAACCGCCACCAGTGGGCGTTGCTGCTAGGGCCGGGCTGTTGGGCGTGGCTGCGCCGTCGACCCTTGAATGCCTCGAGGAGACAGATCGGTTCCGTCGAATCATGCCATCCTTTCGAACGTTCTCAGCGCCCGCACTGGCGTTGGACGCCGTTCTCCCCAGGCCCGAGCTCCGATCCGGGTTTGGCGTACGGGGTCTGTTGGAAGGCCCGGAGGCCACCTGCTGCATCGTTGTCTCATCTGCCTCAGTGCCTTGCATACCAATAAGGAAATGGTCTTGGTTCTCAATGAGGAAGATGATGACGCATTGGTTCAGGCGGTACTCCTCCGGGGCCATTGCATGAGAGGGGTGAGACAGCATACCGGGCTGAAAAATAGCCGCCAAATTCTGAGAGTTCATGCGGTTCTCGTCGGATTTGGCAGCAAAGACGGCCAGCAGATCTAGGATGTAAAGAAGTAGCTGTTTGTTAAGCGGGGGCAATTCGGTAATTACCCTTTGGTACTTGATGATGGCTCCTCTCTCATCAAAGTTTTCAACGAATTGAGGACCATCTGTATCGCCGACTGCCTGCTTGGTAGCCCCTCGAAGGGGGTCGGCGGAATTTCTCGTACAGGTCCAGAGGCACCACAGGCTCGGGCAAGTCGTTGAGATATCTTCGGAGTACCGTGGCGGCATCGTGGACGGTGTATCCGTCCCAGACGAGTCCCTTGCCATATCGATCAGGCGAATCGAATATCGTCTTGAGCTCCTTGATTCGTTTCTCGGACCCATTCAATCGAAAGATGCCTTCAACACCAGTAGCTGGTTCGAAGCGTTAGCAGCGGAATAGAATTCGTTTCTGCTCCTCCATCCGACGTACCTTTTTCTTTCAAGAAGACACCACACTTGGCGACGACAATGGGAACGTAGCCGTAGATGTAGCTTTTGCCATGCTCGTCAACAAGAGAAATGGCAACGTTTGCATATGTTATGCTCTGTCGGAGAGGGACCCCAAAAATGCCCGGGCCGCGGTTGTCTAAAATCATGGCATTAGTTGTACATGTCAATACGACCAAGAAGAAATACTAATGTGTTCTTTTTTTTTCTCCCCTTCTTTTCTTCCCGTCCTTTGGGGGGGGGGACCAAGGTAGCCAAGGGACAGCGGGGGATGAAAAGACGAAGGAACAACGTAAACACATGGGCGAAGGATGTGCATCGCTTGACACGCTGCCTCTATAGATGAGGCTATCCAACGGGTATTTGCATTGCGACCAAAGTCCCTGGCATCAGCAGGCCTGTGCAGCACACAAAGGGACCAAGCAAATTGAAATCGATACCAGAAGACCTGAATAGCGACCAGAGCGTCCTGAGCGAAGCAAGGTGTCTGCGGATGAGTGCACAGGGACCGGCGGGAGGGGAGGCACTGGAGGTTGAGAGCGTACCCTGCGGAGACGATTCCTGGTGCTTGGTGGGCAGCTTGAAGTTCTTCCACCAGGACTTGAGATCGCGTTTGTTCGGCGGCGACGCGGGCGTGTTGGGCAGCGCGAGGCTGCGGCGGCGGGCTGCCCTGGTGCGCATTCGGATTGCTAGACGTCATGGCAGGCGGCGGCGCACAGAGGACCGGCGGACGAGCAAGAGGCAGCGCGGCCAGAGTCCAGATTCAATGGGCAGAGCGTCTCGACGAGGCCCCGGATCGCCCAGGCGGAGGGGGGGGGGGGGGCACAGAGCGATGCGGCTCCCGAAGGAGAGCGAGCGAGGCAAAAGCAACCTGGCAGCGCAGCGGGTGTCGGATCGAGGGCCCGCGAAGCAAACGAGTGTCGACGATCTCTGGG